>QGQB01000024.1:0-220148 GCA_003385265.1 Neonectria hederae
TAATATATATAATAAAGTTATAATTATTACTATTTAATATATAAAATAATAATTAGTTAGAAAAGATAAAGGTAAAAAGTTAAAAGAAGAATATTTCTTTTACTATAATTAATCTATAGATTAAGACCTTAAGGATCTTAGTTTATTAAATTATATAATTACTTATATAATTATTATATTATTTTATAACTATAGTCTAAAGAGCTATATATATTATTTATATATAAATATAAGGAATAATAACTAACTATTAAAGTCTATATTTAATAATAATATAACTACTATAAAAATAATTATAATAATTAATCCTAAAGTTATTAAGACTATAGTTTACACTAATATAATAATAACTATAATTAATAATATAATAATTACTAAAGTAATAATTAAACTTAATAATATAAAGAATACTAAAGTAATAATTATAATTATAATAAAGACTAAGATTATAATTAAGACTATGATTATACTTATAAATAAGAATATAATAACTATAAGAAAAATAACTATCCTTATAATAAGTAATAAAGTTATAGTAATTATAATAACCCTTAAAATTACCCTTATAAGATAAAAAAGATTACTTTTAAAAGTAAGTATTAAGTTATTAAGAATAAGCTAAATATTAATTAAAGCTCTTATAAAGCTAATAATAAAAATAATACCTTATATTTAGACTTTTCTACTTTTTTTAACTAATCCTAAAGAGTTTACTTTATAGCTATAGCTATTAAGAATTTATATATTCTAATTAACTTTACTATTAAATACTCTATATATACTTATACTTTCTCTATAAAGTCTATTCTATAGGAATATTAACTTACTAATTACTATATTAATCCTAAATAAGCTAGCTATAAAAAGCTTATAAAGGAAACTCTTACTTTTTATTATAAGAAATATAAAGAAATCTTATTAAGCTATAATAAGCTTTTTAAGCATTTTAAAGTCTATATTAACTTTAAAGTTACTATTAACCTTATTAACTAAGAGGTTAATATTATATTATAATTACTTATTAATAGAATAGAATATATACTAATAGTTTAAAGTTTTCTTCTACTAAAGTTTATTCCTAATAATAAAGAAAAGAATTATACCTATTTATAACTTAATATAAAAATAATTACTAATAACTCTAATTCTATTAAGGTTTATACTAATTCTAGTTATAGTTAATCCTTTATTAATTAAAAGTAACTTAAGATACTTAAGTATAAAATTAAAAAGATTAATTCTATAATTATATATAGAATTAATAGAATAAAAGCTTATAATAAGTAAGCTATATTTACTATATATATTAATAAGTAATATACTAATAAATTTACTATTAATACTATAAAGTTTATTACTTTAGCTTAAGTCTAAGATAATCTTAATATTAAAGCTCTATTTAGAATAGCTTTTCTTACTCTTTATACCTATAATTTCCTTATTACTAAAAGAAGAATATATTATAGTCTTTTAAAAGACTTTTATATTCCTTTTAGTATTTATTTAAGCTAAAAGGATATTAATTAATATATTATAATTATTAAAGCTATAATTATACTAATAAGTAAAATTATACTAATCTTAGTAATATTAAAGGAAATCCCTAAAGATTATAACTTTATTTTCTAAGGATTTATTTCTATTATAATATATATTCTAATTAATTCTAATAATCCCTTAGATATTATCTTAATAAATAATATAAGAAAAGATATTAAGCTTTATTAAAAGTAAAAGATTAGTAATATCCTTAAGTAGAAAGAAATTTACTTCTTATTAATATAGACTATAGCTTTTAGTACTATAGTAATAATAATATCTTTAATTATTATAAATATCTTAAATATTACTTTCTTTAATATTACTATAATAATTATTACTTTAGTAATCTTTACTAAGTTTTCTCTTACTAAAGATCTTAAAATTATAACTAAAAGAATTTATATTCTTAACTAAGTTCTATTAGTCTTTATACTCTTAGACTTATTAAGTAATATTATTTTTTAAGATTATTATAATATTAATTTACCTTAGAAATAATACTATAAAGTAATTCTCTTAATATTTACTTCTCTTACTTAAAATAATAAGCTAATTAATCTATATCCTAAGATTATTATTAATAAGAATCTTAAACTTCTAAAGATTCTATAATAAACCTATATATAATATACTTTAGATTTACTAAAGAATATTATTAATAAGAGTATTTATATTTATAGTAAAGATTCTAACTTTATTAGGAAAGTTAAAAAGCTAATTTTATATTACTTAAAGCTTTATATTAATATAAAGCTTATCTAAGTACTTAAAGAGAAAGAAATATAAGTACTACTTATTAATAAGTAGTATAAATACTATATAGTCTAAAGACTATATTTTAATAATCTTAAAGATTAAAACTTTATTAATTTAATCTTTAATATATTATATTACTAAGGCTAAATAGAATAAATTAAAGGATTAATACTTTTCTTAATATTTATCTTTATAGTCTAAAAGTAAATTAAAAGGGAACTTAAAGACTATATACTTATTAATTTTAAAATATTAAATAAGATCTTAATACTTAATAATTATTTTCTTTTCTAATAGAAAGATATAATATAGACTTTCTATAGGATTATTTTTATTATAATAATTAATACTTTATTTTTCTTTTTCTAATTTAAAATAATCCTTAAATATTATAATTACTTTATAATAACTAACTATAAAAGTCTTAAAAAGTTAATAATAATACTAATAAGATATTATAATTCTTTTACTTATACTTAATACTATATAAATAAATTACTTTATCCTTATTATACTTTCTATTAAGCTTTTATTAATAATATTATAATCTTTTCTAAGTCTATAACTAAATATCTAAAATACTTAGAAACTCTTTTTATACTTTTTAATAAGTAGAATTTTATTATTTCTCTAAAGAAGAGTTAAATTAAATATCTTAGTATCTAATTATTAGGATTTTATATAAATATTTTAAATTTCTTAATAATAGCTAAAAGAATAATTATATTTATTTACCTTAACTTCCTTAGTTAATTTAATAGTCTTAAGTAATATATTAAAACTATAGAATATATTTATTACTTTATTCCTTATTATACTTAGCTCTTAAAACCTTTATAAGCTTAAAAGGTTACTCTTTTAACTATAGAATATAAAAAAGGAAGAATTACTAATAATAACTTTAACTAATATAAAATATATACCTAAATAATATACTTTATACTTAATAAGAATAAGGAAATTACTTTTTCTACTCTTTAAATAGAAATTACTTTAGGATAAATATTAAGTTATCTTAATTTAGCTAAGTAATTATTCCTTAAAATAGATATAAACTTATAATAAAACTTTAGTATTATATTCTATTATCTTTATAATAATTATACTTAGGAATTAGAATTTAATATATTTATAACTATAGTCTAATTAATTTATTTCTTTAGTTATATTCTAATATCTATATAGTAATAATATAAACTTATAGAACTTAAAGTTATATACTTTATCTAGGTTATAAAGAGACTTTAAATATCCCTATAATTCTCTAAGCTTCCTATAGTTATATTAACTAATTACTTTAGTATTAAGTAAATTATTAAAAGAATATTTCTTAAGACTTTAAATATTAACTAAGTAAATTAATAGCTAATTATAGCCTTAATATATCTTTCTAAGTATAATCTTTATATATATTACTTCTTAAGTAAAAAGAATTTTATCCTTAATACCCTAAGCTATATAATTACCCTAGAGATTAATCTTAATTTACTAAGGCTTTAGTTAAATTATATAGTATTAAATAATATATTAATAGTATTTAAAGTCTTAATAGCTAATAATACTAAGTAATAATTCTAAGCTAATTATATAATAAATAAGTATTTCTCTAAGGTTATTTTTATAATCTTAAGAAAGGCTTTTATAATAGTTAACTAATTAGTTAATAAAAATACTATAAAAGCTTTTAAGCTTAATATACTCTTTATACTCTAAGATAGACTATTATATTATAATAGTATAGATAATTATATTAGACTTTATATATTTTATAATATAAAGAAAGAAATCCTTAAGATAACTTATAATAGCTATAATTACTTTAGAATAAAGAGAATAATATAGGAATTATTAAAGCTCTATATTTATAATTTTTATTATAAAGTTAAGAAATATATCTATAAATACTAAATTTATTACTTAGAGTAAACTAACTAAAAGTAAAAGATTAGTAATTATAAGCCTATTTACCCCCTAGTAATACTAATATATATTATTATAATAAACTTTATTATTTACTTATTCTTAATCTTTATAGAGAACTTACCCTAAGCTCTTAAAGACTTCTTTATTTATAATATTCTTTTTATAATTATCTATATAATAAGTAAGAAAAGTCTCCTTATTCCTAGTTACTTAAAGTATTTAATAGACTATTAAGTTATTATTTTAGTAAAGTAATTTATACTATTTAACTAAGGTATACTAAAGGTTATTATCTTAGACTATAATTTAAAGTTTATTTCTTTATTCTAAAAGATTCTATAGACTACCTTTAGTATAAAGCTTATAATAATTATAGTATATTACTCTTAGGCTAATAGTATTTCTAAGAAATATAATTAGACTATAGAAATTACTATAAGATTCTACTATATAAAAAACCCTAAATTTAATTAAACTTATATTCTTATAGCTTTATAATAATACTTTAATAATACTTATAATATTAATATATAAACTTTAGCTTATAAATTCCTTTTTAATACTAATCTTTATAACCTATTAAAGGTTATATAATTACTTAATTAAGAAACTATTAATTTACTATTCTTAAGAGAAATTATATAAAAGGAAATATAACTTACCTTAGACTTTATTATTATTAAAGCTAAGAAATAATATAATAATAAGTATTAATCTATTTAGCTTAAAGCTAAAGAGTAAGTTTACTTATATCTCTATAATAGATATAACTTACTTAATACCCCTATAAAGAAATAGTCTTAATAATATATTAAACCTTTTAAAATTAAATATATAATTAATAACCTAATTACTAAGCTTAAATTACTTCTTAAATAGTATATTTACCTTATTATCTTCTATTAATAGTTAAAATCTACTTATAATAATAATTTTTAACCTAAGGAACTAAGGCTAATTAAAGAGAACTCTAAGAAGTATATTATTAAATATATTCTTTACTATAAAATAAGGAATTAAAGTAAGAATACTATACTCTTTAAAGGTTTCTAAATCTAATAGAAGGGCTAAGACCCTAAATATAACTCTTAGGAAAAGACTAAGAATATTAATAAGGAGCTTATTATAGAGTTTAAGATTACTTACTCTAAGGCTTTTAAGATTAATAGTTAACTTAACTATTACTATAGTAATAAGAAGAAGGCTTAATAGCCTAAAGCTAATAAAGCTATAAATAAAGAGACTAATTAATAGTTCTTATACTTATCTTTATAAATGAAATAGTAAGACTACTTACTTAACTATATATAATGGAAAGGATTAATGAAAATTACTTAGAAATTAGGAATAATAATTAGATAGTCTAAAATAATACTAAAAGGAAATTATAACCTTAGAAGGATTTAGATATTAGTTAATTATTAGGGATAATAAGTCCTAGCTTTTAAAGCTAGACTATAATATATATAGCTCTTTAGGCTATAATTATAGAATAATATAATAATTATATAAGTAATTATATAGTCTAATAGATTAAGATCCTTAAGGTTTTAGTCTATAGATTAATTATAATAAAGAAATTATCCTTTTTTTAACTATTTATCCTTACTTTTTATAATTACTTACTATTCTATATATTACTTACTAATGTTTAAAACTTATAGAATCTAAATAATTAAGTAATAATAATAAGCTAAAGTAAATTATTACTTTTTTACTATTTAAATATTATTAATTATTATAGAAATTAATATAGTAGAATATAATTATAATTATTAATAAAGAATATAATATTTTAAGTTTCTATAATTAAAGTAATAAAAATAAGCTTTAAATTTAATATAAATAGTTTATATATAGGGAATTTAATAAGGTTAGAATTTAATTTATTATTTTTAATAAAGTTTTTATAATTTATAATTAGTATATAAAATTTATAAAAGTAAGAATATTATAGGATTAGAACTTATAATTAAGCTTTCTATATAAGATTAATTAATTATTATATATAATAAGGATTCTAATAATATAGATAAGAATAATATATAAAGGGAATTATTTATAAGATTCCTTTAGAGAATATTCTTACTTAGTATATTTCTTACTATATAAGGATAATAAAAAGGGATTAAAAGTAAAGTAAAGCTTTTAAATTATTATAGAGTTTACTAAGGCTAATTATACTATAGGGGTCTTAAGTAATTAATTAAGATTAATTATACTATAAAAAATTATTAATTAGCTAGAGCTTAATAGTTAGAGGATTTAATTAGTATAAGCTTAATACTTTAGTAAATTAAATTATAAAGTTAATATATATAATAGAGTTATAATTATTACTATTTAATATATAGAAAAGTAGATTAATTATAAAAAGTAAGGATAAAAGGTTAAAAGAAGGATAATTTCTTTACTATAATTAGTCTATAGACTAAGACCTTAAGAATCCTAGTCTATTAGACTATATAATTACTTATATAATTATTATATTATTCTATAACTATAGCTTAAAGGGCTATATACATTATTAGAGAGGAAGTTCTATATATATATATATTATTATTACTCCCTTTCTATAGTATATTTTAGAGTAATATAATATAGTTATTTTCCTAGTACTAAAGGGTAATAAAGTCTCCTAGGTAAGCTTATAGAAGGGGTAACTTAGTAGTATAGTTTCTAGTAGCTTAGGCCGTTTTATAGATAGGGACTTTGTTACTTAATAAAAGAGCCTACATCTAGAAGTTAGTAAACACTAGGTTAGATTGAGCTATAGCTCTACGAATAAACCTAGGCTCCCTGATTATTATGCCATTCAAAGAGATCTACATTAGCCTTTTAACCTATAAATAGGCTAAGCAGTAGGTAGCTACTGCGATAAGAATAATCGTTTTAGATAACATTATAGCTTTGCAACTTTAACACATGGGCTAAAAGGGATAGTACAGTGTATTATATTGCCCTAATATAAGTTATTAGTAGCCCAATCTAAATTAACTATACCCCATTTTATTTTAATACCTACTATTATTAATAACTAATCTTAGAAGAGATTAAAACAAGCTTATTATTAGTAACCCTTTAAGTTATTATAAAATTAGGTATATAGGCTAGGGATGCTAGTAAACGCATATTAATAAGAATTATAGAGATAGGTTACTAGTAAGGACTGTCTAAATTAAACCAAATTACCAGTAAACTACCTTATTAGTGCACTGTCCTCCTAGTAACTCCCGGGGGTATATTACTAGTAATATAATGACAGTAACTTATTTTAGTTTTAAGTAACTAGTAATCCTTAGGGTAATCTACTAGTAATGCCTAGGGTAGAGTTACTAGGAGTACTTAGCTACTAGTAATTCCTATAGCTAGGTTTACTAGTAGTACTAAGCTACTAGTAATACTAAGAGTTCTAATTATTAGCAGCCCTTACCTACTAGTTATAGTACTTTCTATATTACTAATAGTATACTTACTTCCATACTAGTAATATAAGACCTTTACTAGTTATATAGTAAACCTTAGATACCCTTTACTAATAATATAAGCATTCGCTTACTAGTAACATAGTAGGCTTAGTTACTAGGATCACTCATCGACTAGTAATCCTAGATAATACTCATACCAGTAGCCCCTAACTACCAGTAATACCTCACGAAGTAGTTACTAGTAACACTAACTTACCAGTAAGCGCTAGACCTGAGTTACTGGTAGCGCCACTCTAACACTACTGGTAAGACATCAGAATAAATCCGTTCAACTATCAGTAACATCATCCCGAGAGTTACTAGTATGCTAGCACGACTTCAAGGGAGGAATGGCTACTACTGGTAATATTTTTCTAGCGTGCAACGTGTTACTGGGAGGTCGTCTTAGGCGACCTATTCTTTTTGGGCCGCTCCATTACCCTATGCAGCAGACGAGCCAGGCCCGCTCCAACTAGACGCTTCCGCTTTTGGCGCTCCCCGAACGTCTCTACGATTCTTTCTCTGGCGACTCATTATAGCCTCCCTAACGAGGGGAATACGGTTGCACTTATGTTCCCCGATGGTCGGCTTCCAGGAAGTTGCTGCCGTGTGCGGCTGGTCACACGCGCAGAGCGAAAACATCCAGGTCGCTGGCCGAGACTGGACAGACGCAGTGGGTGCTCCGCCAGTGCAAGTTAGTTGGGTTCAACCCCACCAGGGGACTTAACTAACCAGGCGCGTCTTGGCCGATCAAGTCGAGGATTTCCAGATGATATTTTGATGGCGAAGACGGCGCTCTTGGATGGGAAAATCCACCGAAAACTATGAGGGAGTCTACTTATAGAAGCTTCCGTGTTGCCAGTTCTGATTACATTCACAATGGTTCCGCCAAACCCTCCTCCACCTGGTCGCAAGGCCACCAGAACACAACTCTCGTGACTGGCTCCCCCCAAGACAGCAAGCCACCGAAAGATGGCAGGACATTCTGTGCCCGTGGTATACCAGTAGTTAGACCATACTACAAGCCAATAAATTCCTCCATCTTGTCAATAGCATAGAGGTCACCCTCCACCGTCCCAGCCAACTCCTTGGGCACCCATCCCTCCGTATACCCGCCGCCAAAGTCGACAACCCATGCATCCTCATTCCCGTCGATGAGGACATTATCCGGCTTAGCATCTCCCCAGACGATTCCGGCATCGTGCAGTTGGCCAACGACGTCTCGGAGCTGCATCGCCCATTTCTGTCGCACTGGTATTGGTGTCTCTGGCTTTGCAGCACAGGATAGCGTTACGAATTTGCAGTCAATGTAGGTGAGTAAAAGACCAAAGACCAGGTTGCTTTCGTCCCGCACCAGACCAAGGAGGCGCGATATCCGTAGCGAGTTGTCAAGCAGCGCCTCATCGATCTTCTTGTACTTCTCGAGCTCGTTCTTGAGGAACTGCTTGTCTCCTCGCCGCATGAGCTTAAAAAAGACGGCGGTCCCGTCCTTCAAAAGCACTTTGCCTGGTGTCTGAGAGGGTGGTCCGACCACATGCTCCTCGCAAATTTGGACTTCAGACGGCCGGAAAGACGGCCACGGCGCACAGGCTTCGTCGGACAGAGGGACGCCAAATCTCGGCTCCACGTCTGCCATATGGCTCCTTCCGTATGGCACCGGGACCAGCTCTTCAGAGACTGCTCGCAAGGTATAGACCGATGTTGTGGGAAAGATAAACTCATGGAGAGTCGATTTCCGAGCTTTGTCCAGTGGTGACAATTCCCGGAATAGCGGAAACAGCGGCTCGACGGCCCAATCGTAGAAATCTTCGACAGTCAACCCATCCAGCTCATAGTTTTCGGCAACTTCCAGAAAGAAGAGATAACGCTCTCTCAATTGTGGCGCCTCAGAGAAGTTATCTGCGAATAGGTAGATGACAAAGCGCTTGCTATTACACATGACCACCAGCTCTGAATCGGTGTCTCTGTTGCTGAAGGTGAACTCGATAACGCTCCACGGCGGCGGCGGCGGCGGCGGCGGCGGCACCGTATCATCAATCGCCGCGAAGATGGTTTTGGTCATGGTGGCGTGGAAATGACAGGCTCAGGCCAGTATATCACCCAGAATGATGACAGGCGAGATAGTAAGGACATCGGGCCACATCGACATGGCGGGTTTTGAAAGTTAAGGGCGGAAGGGGACAACTTACCTAAGCAGTCAACTTTTTATGATTGGCTGGTGCACCACTGGGAAGGGGTACAAATGATCCCGGACAGGGGATAATTAGCGGAAGTTTACTTGTAGCGCGCGGTAGCGAGGATCATCTAATTGGGTCGACGTGGCAGGGTTTAGTTGGCGCGCGGTTGATAAAACACGGCTCGGTCTTATAGTTCAACGGGTATCAAACAAAGCCGAACATAAAGAGAAGGAAGGTGTCACCATAATCTCTTGTAGTTGAGCCTTTCAAGTCCATAATACTACACCCAGTTTCAGAATTATTCAACACCTCTCCTTCACCATTTATATTATGTGTCGCCGGTACCACCGACAATACCGCTGCGGCCACCGGGGTTATGCCGCGCCAGATTACTGTGAGCATGCGACTTTTAATTCAGGCACTGGAAGATGGTCTATGTGCCGAAATCAGAGGTCGACCACAGCTGTAGCCGAAGAGAACCTCTGTGGTAAGCCGGAATGTTATCTACGCGACCTGAAAAGCAATGGCTGGACGTGCTGCACTTGTGGTGAACCAGGGAACCGGATGGACGGATGTCTGGGTCCCCCTGGCGGGTCGTCGGGGGATTGCCCACACTATGTTTGTGGGTATTGCACCTATACGCAGTATTATTAGGTCTGTGCAATCCACCACATAGAGGAGAATATCGCTAATGCCTAGAAAGGGTCCGACATACCAACTTGTGTTTGAGTAGTTACAAAGTTTGGTGGGTCCTTAGATGATGGAGAGATTTAGCTGGCCGGTCGAAGCCTTCGGCTCAGTGGCTGAATGAGAGGGTCTGTATTGGTAGAGGCTGCCTGCTCAGGTGTGAGGTCTGTAGGTCGCCGCTCGGTTGATCTTGCGACATGTCCACTCTGAGAGGTCCGCAATAAGCCCTTCAACCATCGTTTCAGCCAAGAGTGGCACATCTTGACAAACTCGCCTGCAAAGATCGTAGCTCTCTGGTAAAAATGTTACTCTTGTCCTTCTGCAGCGTCCGTTTTCTCTTCCGATTTTGATTATCGAGGCTGATAGTCCCCAGAGGTTGGCGAGGACGAACCTTTGCCCGTTCCAAATCCACAATCATACATCTGCCAATACGTACATCGTAGAGCACATTGCGTAGCTCTGCATCGCAGTGTAGAACATGGCGCTTGTGTAGTTCGGCGAACGCGGTAACAATCTCGTCGACGACGTCTCCCTTGACCTGTTCTATGTACTTGAAGACTGGTTGTCCGGCGTAACTCATAAACAGGAAGTGCTTGAACACGCCGCTATCGTAGTAGTACGGCTGAATGAGGTCAACTGTACCGAGGCAGACGGGAACGTACTTCCCCTGAAGACCACGAATGTGATCATAGACTTCTTTTTCATGGCACAGCAGCGCAGCATCTATTCCTTCAACGCCCTTGGCCACAAGCGTATAGCCATAAGACGATAAGCCCACTTTGAAGAGCGACCCGCGTGAGCCTGAAAGATAGAGCGGCACACAATCGGCATCGGGCCCGCGATCCACTGCGAGTTGGTCGCGAATCAAACTAAGAAATTGCTGTCGGTTGATGTGCGTACTTCCGTGATCGAGGAAATTGGGACATTCTTCGTCCATTGGGCCGCCAAGCGCTAGTCCACGTAGGCACTTATGGGTGCAGTATGGCCGGTCTTGGATACTTTGTCGATTTATGGAGTCACCTTGCTGAGCTCCGCCACGATCTCGTCTCTCTCTCGATTTGGTGTCTTTTGGGATGACTGACATGTCTTTGCGACGGCTGACTCGGTCTGCAGTAGGCGAAGGACTATCGTCATCATCGTCGTCATCACTACTTGGTTGCTGTGTTCCACTCTCTGCCGGCAAGCATCGAGACCGTGTCCGAATGGGGGAGCGTCGGAATCCCTTCCAACGCTGTGGTTTATAAGGAGTCACACGCTTCTCCTTGCGCTTTGTTTCCGGAATGCTCCTCAACACATCCTCAAACTCCACAGACCATACATCGAGGTTTTCGGCAGCGCTGTGCCAGGCCTGTGATGGCAACGGCGATCGGATGGCCTGAAGGACAAAGGCAAAGACTTGTGCGGCAGCCGTACGATGGAGTCGCGTCTCGTCGCCGTCTTGGAAATCTAGGCTCGGTACGCAGACGGAGTAGTAGACGCAGGAAGGATCTTCTGGAATGTGGAGAAAAACATATGTCTCCCCTGTGCATATGTACCCATATTGGATGCCCTTACCCACCATGTAGGAGAAGAGCTGGGTTACGACAGTGGAGGTAAGCCGTTTCGCCGCGAATGTAAATCCCTCACCATCCTGGTTGATTATATCGCGATCTGGTTCGATCTCTGAGACCAACCCTGTGATAACTTGGTCCCGAGTCAACTTGTGTGGTGGCTTATACTCGATCGCGACCGTTGGGATATTTCGATTGTCGGAGGTACGGTATATGCAGAACTGATCCGCTCGATTGCCCTTCCCCCGCGCCTTTCGACGATGAGCGGCTTGGGGGGGTCTGGGGAGTTGCGTCGTTGTTGCTCCACTGCCGTCGGTGCCTATAGACATTTGCTCCATGGACTCAGAAAGTGACTCATCGGCATTGCCAAGATTTGTGTGGCTTTCGAATGTTATCGTTCCGTGAAGACCGAGACGACTCCTCAGCGATAGATCGTTGTACGTCTCGTCCACCAGCTTCTGGACCGCGTTTTCCACGACATCACGCTGGGAGTTGCGGAGTCCAAGCTCGCTACTAACTGGATGAAGCAAGGACCTTACGTATTCCAGCTGGTGTCGAGACGGAAAGGCGGCTTGGGAATAAAACGAGGGACTGAAGGAGAGCTGGTCCCAGACTTCTTCTTGTCTTGTTGGAAACGTGGTCCATGGGATGATTCGTCGAGGATAGATTCGGCCGGTCGGATTCGTTGTGTCCCCTTGTGTCGTCAGGGAACGGTCGGTTACTACTTCGATAGCGGCGCTGAGCGAATGACACGTTTCAAGATATTGGTGGAGTGTCAACGGTTGTGATGCACTCGCACGTTCTTCGGCCTCTTCGCGTCGGCGTTGCTCTTCTTCGCGTCGGCGTTGCTCTTCTTCGCGTCGGCGTTGCTCTTCCTCGCGTTGGTGTTGTTCCTCGAGGGCGCGGCCTTCAGCAGCTTCACGTCGTCGTTGCTCCTCTTCGCGTCGTCGTTGCTCCTCTTCGCGTCGTTGTTGCTCCTTCAGTGCGCGATGCTCGGCCTCCCGGAGCTGCTGTCGCAGCTTTTCAAGTTCTTCCATGGAGGCTGATGAATTTCTGCATGAGGAGTGGGGATGATAGGTGTGAGGAACCGGTGTGTTTTGAGAATCGCAAATCAAACAAACTGGGACCAGAATGCCATGGTAACGGGCGTCGGCGGGAAAATATCGGCAATATGAAAGAAGAACCCTGCTGCTGCCCGAGGAATCATGTCGACTCCGCACAGCCACATCGACAGAACGAATTTTGTGGGGCTTAGATAATGCTGCTGGCGCTTCAGAATATTTGGGCGCAGAAACCCTTGTTGGTCTGTGAGACGACGAGCTCCCTACCGGACTTGGTCCATCTGCTGGAAATCTCTTGCAGCTTGTAAGCTCGGTCGTAGGTCTGATATTCGCAGTTGTAGTTTCTTAAGCCGGTAGATCGGTTTGTAGGTTCGCGGCTCACGGCATGCACGGACATGGTAATAAACCACATCTCTGCGAGTATAAGGGATGTGACCATGCTATCCCCGGCAATGGAGTTCCCCGCCACGGGAACCTCTGAGATCATATGCGTCGCGTACACAAGGACGAGAGGTCTGTCGGATGCCGTTCGGGAAATCGTGGAACCCGGTCACGAAAACGCTACGGCAGAGCCCGACCCAGGCCGGTGGTGAACTTGGATGAAACCAAAAACAATATCCGACATTCCCGTGTTGCAGAATGGAATGCGCACAAAAAGTCGTTGGAGGCGGTCCTACTTAAATTGAGCAATCCCGAAGACTTGCGAGCTTACTGTCTCATAGACGAGGCCCAGGCTTGTCTCATGTCCATGAAAACAAGTCTTAACTCAAACCACCCATCATAATACTTATTATCACTTTCCCCATTGGAAGGTATGCTCTATTTATGGGGGTTGTGAGATTTTGAAAGCAATCCGAGATGAAAGCCGGCAATGAATAGCAGAAGTGGCCATAGGATCAGTGAGGGTTTAGGTTTTCGGGTTAAGCTTGTGTTTGGGAGCGCTGATTCTGGCCTGGCTGTCGAACGAACAGTGTGACAATTTTACCAATTTTCTGCTTCTCTCTACTTTGTTGGCTAACTACTATTTCAACACGTGATTTCTTGATCTCTTTCGCATTCTAGACGATGCGGGTTCACCCGTTATCTAGGCGTCGATGTCCGCAATTAGCCGCCTCACCACACGTTTGATGTGGGGCACGGAGCGTTGTGGAAGTGTTGTAGACGCTTTGCTAATTGACACCAGAGTCAAAGATGCTGCTTCTACAGTGGGGGGCCAAAAGTTACGACACATTTTCATGTACCCCGCTTTCCCTCTACCTACACCATAGTCAACCCTCAACTTTAACGACTTATTGCGCAGCCAAATTAAGTCAGAATGGTGTCGCAAATACATCATTCGCCTCATACGAGAACGAGGGTTGTTTGGAGGTACAATTCGGGCGTGTCCGCCGCCGCAATCGCGCGCGATGAGGGGCTAAGTCGGCACGCAATTTACGGTATGGTAAAGAGATATCGGGATCAAAAGAGTGGTCAAGACCAACCCAGGCCCGGCCGGCCACGTATGCTAGGAGATCGGGATAAAAGACGGATCCTGAGAGTCGTAGCGATTGACCCTCATATCCAATTCAAGGAATTGATCGAGGAGGCTAATTTGAGCTGCTCTAGGAAGACGATTCTAGCGTTCCTAAGAAACGAGGGCATTATGCATTTCAAGTCACTTATCCGGCCCTTTATCAATGAGACTACGGCCAGAAAACGCCTTCACTTTGCGAGACGCTTTGTGCATATGTCTACAGATTTCTGGAAGTCTTGGACCTTCTCGGATGAAGTTATTATAGCCCGAGGCGAGGGCCAGAGACGCACTTGGTGCTTCTGTAAGCCGGTACGTAAGCCTATTGCGATTGTGGCCTCTATGACTGTTCCTAGCACGAGAGACTATTCAGACAGAATGTTCAGGCCCGTGTCACTCCAACAAGGCATTCGCAGATGTTTTTCAGTGCCTTCAGCTATCGCAGGCGCATTCCAATGGTCCCTCTTTACGGCGATCCGGATTCTGACCGTGGCGGCGTTACGGCGCGAGTTCTGCTTGAATGCCTGCAGCAATGCCTTCCTCGAATTGTCACTAGAAATAGCCGCTTTCAGCACGATAATTCCCCTCTTTTTCGGTCCCGATTGATGATGGGGTGGCTGCTAGAATGGTGCGAGAACAGAAGGGCTGAGGTAATAGATTGGCCGCCCTACAGCCCGGATCTCAACCCCATTGAAAACCTATGGGCTATCCTTAAAACAAGAATCTGGGAGCGATATCCTGAGCTCTCGATGATGCCTAAAAATGAGGAATCCAAGCAGCGGCTAATTGAAGCCGCGATTGAGCTGTGGGAAGAGATTGAGCCGGAGGTGCTGCAGAACCTGATTTTTTCGATGAAGCGCAGGATGCAGGCTGTGGTTCGCGCAAATGGCTGGTATACAAAATATTGAAGATGCCATTGGAAGCCCCATTCAATAGGCTACAGATTGATACATATAAATATTTAATTGATATTCATCTGATTTTGCTAGAATTAAATGAAAGTGAAGCCTTCCGTTGGTGTAGGTACTGTGACACCGGATTGACTTGGTGTTACAACCAATCTGTTATCTGGTCATGTGATATCATGGATAAGAGGAGGATTTGGACCCATAATAGCACAACTACTAATGTCATCTGCCTAGCTTTATAATAATGATTTATAAGCCTAGACTAGGTTATAAGGGTTAGTATAATAACCCTGTAAGCTAGGATAGCTTTATTTTAGGTAGAGCTAAGCCCATTATAAAGCAGCCTTCTACTGCTTATTCCCTTTATAAAAGATAAGGTAAATTTACTATATTATTTCTCTATATTTTACTATAGCTTAAATATAATAATTATAAGTTTAGAGAGAATATATTTATTTTAATAACTTTTACTATATAAGCTATATAAATTTATTTTCTTTCTCTTTATTTTTATACTTAATTTAATAAGTTTAAGTCTATAATAGATTATTTTAATAAGATTATAAGCTTTTTTCCTATAAAAGTTAAGCTTATTAATAAGGAATACTAATATAAATAGCTTATAGTTTTATATAATTATACTAAGGATTATAATATTTAGAACTCTATTAATCTAAATAAAGCTAAGTTTATAATTAATACTTTAACTATATTAATTATACTTATACTTAATTTTACCTTAGAAGAATTTAATTAGAAGGATTTTAAGTAGAAATTTAGAATTAATATATAGAAATACTATATAATAAAAGCTTAAAGCTTTTTAATTAAACTTATAAACTTGTAATATAAATAATAATTAAGTAATAATATATAAAATTAAATCTTAAATATAATAAACTTAAGTATTTATAAAAATATTAATATATATTTAGATAATAAAAGTATAAATAAGTATAATATAAGTAATTAAAAAGTTTAAAAGAAAATAATCTTAAAGTAATTAATTAAAACTTTAAAAAAGCACTTTACCCTAGGAAAATTGAGTTTATGAAAAGAAGTTTATTAGTATTATAATACTTTACTAAGGGAAGTTAAAAGAGTAAATATAAATCCTTAAGTATAATATCTTAAGTAATTTAAAGCTTATATTAAAGCCTAAATAAATAAGATTAATAAGATTAAAAGAATTAATAAACTTTATAATTTCCTTAAGGTAATTAAAGTATAATTTAAATTAACTTAGGGTATTTATATACTTAATAAGATTATTCTAGTAAAAGTTAAAGAAAGGCTATAGCTTTAGGACCTTTAAATACTTATACTTATATTTAATATAATTAATTAAAGCTTAGTTTACTCTAGAGGAAAGAATAAAGAGTTTTATAATATAATAAGCTAAAGCTTATTAAGCTTTAGAATAAAGCTAAAAGGAAATAAATATCCTTATAATAAAATAATTAAATTATAATACTAATTTCTACTAATAAAATATAATATTTTCTACTTTATAATTACTAAAGAAAAGTATTATAAGTATAGAAACTAGTTAAATAAAGTTATTATTAAGGAAATCTATAGTTATTATAACTTTTGTAATAGGGGTCCCTAGATAGATAGGCTAATAAGTTACTAGCAGGGATTTAATAAGGGTAAAATAAACAGTTATAAGAGAGGAAAAAAAATTAAAAAAAAAAGGAATTATTATTAGGATTAAGGAGAGATTTTTATTTTTATTTTTAAGAGAGATTCTTCCCTTTTTATAGAAAGACTAAAGAGATTACTTTAAGTTTAAAGCTTAAATCCTTTGCCTTTATATTATAAGAGAATTTAAGATCCTTCTTTTCTAATTAAGATATAAATCGCTATATACCCTTTATCCCTTATATACTAATTATTAAGCTAATAGTAAGCTATTTTAATGCCTTATTAATATTCTTTTCCTGCCCTAACTTAATAATTATTCCTATAAGATACTTTCCTACTAGAAGGTTCTAAATATAAGACTACTATAGTATATATATATAATCTAGTGTAGCTTTAGGCTAGCTAATAAAGATACTTATATAATGCTTTATTATATACTTTCTTAAGGGATTACTATTAATTTAGGGTATTATTCTAAGTTCCTTTTTACTATTAAACTTTCTTAAGTAAAAGAAGTTAAAGGTTAAGAAGGAAGTAAAATTAGAAAATTAAAGCTTAAATAATACTTTTAATAATTACTTAGTAAATAATATAAATATAATAATTCTTAATATTATTAAATTTAATAGTAATACTATAATTATTAAGAATTACTTAATAATTAAAAGAATTCTATATATATTATTAGAAAGTATCTTTTTAAATAATTATAAAGTAATATATATTATTAACTCTAGAAGTCTATTAGAATCTTTAAGCTTTATAGAATTAGAAAGATAAGTTAAAGTTAAAATAATTATATTTCTAATTATTAGAAGAAGAATATATATAATTAAGAATACTCTTAATAGAAAAGGAAAATAAAAGAAAAATCTTATACTTAAAGATATAATTTATATTAAAGGTTTCTATATAAATATTATATTAAAAGCTTAGTTAAAGGATACTTAAGTTTAATATTTAAAACTAAACTATATATTATACTTTAGAACTTATAGATTAAATATTATCTTAATTACTTTAGAAAGATATTATAATATTACTTTCCTTTAATATAAGCTTATTTCCTTTTACTTAATATTATAAAGTATAAAACTTCTTATTTTAAGTTTAAAACTTATTATTATAATAAGTATTAATATACTAAATATATAAGGATAATACTTAGTAAAATATAGACTATTAAGAGATTTATTAAAACTAAGAAAAAATACTAAAGAACTTTAATACTTATATTTAAAGTACTTTAGACTAAAAGCTTTATATAAGTTTATTTATAATGTGTATAGCCCTTTAGGCTGCAGTCGCTGAATAATACAATGATTACATAAGTAATCACATGGTCTAATGGACTAGGATCCTTAAGGTCTTAGTCTATAGACTAATTATAGTAAAGAAATCATTCTTCTTATAATCTTTTACCCTTACCTTTTATAACTAACCCTTTTCTATATATTAAATAGTAGTAATTATAGCTCTATTATACACATTAGCTTTACGATTTAATTCGCTAGAGCATTAGGCTTATACTAATTAGGTCCTCTAATTACTAAGCTCTAGCTAACTAATGATTTATTATAGTATAATTAGTCTTAATTAATTACCTAATACCCCTATAGTATAATTAGCCTTAGTAGACCCTATAATAATTTAAGAGCTTTACCTTATTCTTAATCCCTTCTTATTATCCTTATATAGTAAGAAATATACTAAGTAAGGATACTCTCTAAAGGAACCTTATAGATAACTCCCTTTATATATTATCCTTACCTATATTACTAAAATTCCTATTATATATAATAGCTAATTAATCTTATGTAGAAAGCTTAGTTATAGGCTCTAATCCTATAATGCCCTTACTTTTATAAATTTTATATACTAATTATAAATTGTAAAAATTCCCTTGAAAATAATAAATTAAATCCTAACCTTATTAAATTCCCTATGTATAGACTACTTATACTAAATTTAGAGCTTACTTTTATTACCTTAATTATAGAGACTTAAAATACTATATTCCTTACTAATAATTATAATTATACCTTACTATATTAATTATAATAATAATTAATAATATTTAAATAGTAAAAAAGTAGTAATTTACTTTAGCTTATTATTATTACTTAATTATCTAGATTCTATAGATTCTAGATATTAATAAGTTAGCTAAGTTCCTATAAATCCTAGATTAAATACTATTATTTTACTTACTAATAATTCTAGTATAAAGATAAAGTATTATAAATAGTAAATTAATTCCCTAGAAATACATAAGTTTATTCCCTTAGTTAACTAAAGCTAAAGTAATCTATAAATCCTAAGCTAAGTATACTTACCCCTTAGAAAGTAGTTATACCTTACCTAAGGGTAATAACTCTTTAACTAAAGAAATATAGAAATATAATTTTATACTAAGTTAAAAGCAATTTATTAATTTAACTATATAAAACTATTCTTTAAAGAATAGCTTAATTATATATATATAAGACTAGTAAGCTTAACCTTAAGATAGAACTAAAGCCCTAAGATTAATCTATTCCTTAGTAATCTTAATATTTAATTATATTAAAGGTAATTAAGGGTACTAACTAAGGATTTATTAATACTTACTTAAAGGAATTATAATATATTAAAGTAATTAACTAAAGTATTTATTATACTAGACCTATTAGTAAGTAAGCTATAAAGGAAGTTCTTAATACCTTTATACTTTAGGATTCTAATATTACCTTTAGCATTATAAACTTTATTACTTAATATATTACTTAAGGTATTAATACTTAGGAGTTCCTTAGTCTTCTATAAGCTAGGATAATTAATATAGTTTACTTTAACTAGTAGTATAATATTACTATAAAGTAATTTAGATTTAAGGCTCTTAATAAGTCTAATAGTATAAAGCTCTTAATAGTAAGGAAAGCTACTATAGAGACTATAGAGGAAACCTCTAATAGAGATTACTAAGTTCTTAACCCTTAGAATATAATAATTACTCTTAATCTAACTATATAAAGTAAGATAATATTAAGGATAAGCTATAGAAAGATATAATATTAAGCTTCTAATAATAATAATAATTCCTTAGAATCTCCCTTTAATAGTTCTAATAATAAATAAGCTAATGTTTAAGTATACTAGGAGTAAGATTAATCCTAACTTATAATAACTTCTACTAGAGATTCTTAGAAGAAGGTTAAGAAGGAAACTATTAATATTTTTAACTTAGATTAATATAACCCTAAGAAGACTAGTATAAGAATTATATAGAATTATACTATCTATACTAATATTTATCTCTTCTATAAGTATATATAAGTCTTTAAGTATTATAGTAATAATTCCCTCTAAGATTACTATATATTAATAATTAGTATAAATACTATAGGATAACTTATAGAAGAACTAAGTATAAGTTAACATAAGAAGCTATTAAACTCTATAATCTCTAGATTTTACTAGAAGCTTATAGAGCATTTTAAGCAATCTAATACTAAGATCTCAGAGGATCTTTACTCTAGAAAGTATACTATAAGCTTAGCTACTAATAGTGTTTCCCTTACTTAGTAGGTTTAATATAAAGTAAGCTATATAAAGTAGTTAAGTATTATAAAGGAAAAATACATTATTTAGGCTATTTTCCTTCTTATTAATAGTAAGATCTCTTATCTTCTATAAGTCTTATATAAGTAGATAACCTTAGTAAACTTTATATATAAATATAAAGAATAATAACTAACTATTAAGGCCTATATCTAATAATAATATAATTACTATAGAAATAATCATAATAATTAATTCTAAAGCTATTAGGACTATAGTCTAAACTAATGTAATAATAACTGCAATTAATAATATAATAACTGCTAGAGTAATAATTAAACTTAATAATATAAAGAGTACTAAAGTAATAATTATAACTATAGTAAAGACTAAGATTATAATTAAGACTAAGACTATAACTATAGATAAGGATATAATAACTATAAGAAAGATAATTATCCTTATAATAGGTAATAAGATTATAATAACTATAATAACCCTTAGGATTACCCTTATGAAATAAAGAAAATTACCTTTAAAAGTAAATACTAAGTTATTAAGAGTAAGCTAAATACTAATTAAAGCTCTTATAAGGCTAATAATAAAGATAATACCTTACATTTAGATTCCTCTACTTCCTCTAACTAATCCTAAAAAGTCTACTTTATAACTATAGCTATTAAGGATTTATATATTCTAATTAACCCTACTATTAGATACTCTATATATACTTAAACCTTCCCTATAAAGTCTATCCTATAGGAATATTAACTTACTAACTACTATATTAACTCTAAATAAGCTAACTATAAGAAGCTTATAAAGGAAACTCTTACTTTTTATTATAAGAAATATAAGGAAGTCTTACTAAGCTATAATAAGCTTTTTAGGCATCTTAAAGTCTATACTAACTTTAAAGCTACTATTAGCCCTATTAACTAGGAAGCTAATATTATGCTATAGTTACTTCCTAATGGAATAGAATATATACTAATAGTTTAAAGCTCTCCTCTGCTAAAGCTTATTCCCTATGATAAAGGGAAGAACTATACCTATCTATAACTTAATGTAAAGATAACTATTAATAACTCTAACCCTATTAAGATCTATACTAACTCTAGTTATAATTAACCCCTTATTAACTGAAAATAGCTTAAGACCCTTAAGTATAAGATTAAGAAGGTTAATCCTATAATTATATATAGAGTTAATAGGGTAAAAGCCTATAATAAGTAGGCTATATTTACTATATATATTAATAGGTAGTATACTAATGAATCTACTATTAGTACTATAAAGTTTACTACCTTAGCTTAGGTTTAGGATAATCTTAATATTAAAGCTCTACTTAGAATAGTCTTCCTTATTCCTTATACTTATAATCTCTTTATTACTAAGAGAAGAATATACTATAGTCTCTTAAAAGACTTCTATATCCCTTTTAGTATTTATTTAAGCTAGAAGAATATTAATTAATATATTATAGTTATTAGAGCTATAATTATACTAATAAGTAAAACTATATTAGTCTTAGTAATATAGAAAGAGATTCCTAAGGATGATAACTTTACTTTCTAAGGATTTATCCTTATAGTAATATATACCCTAATTAATTCTAATAGTCCCTTAGGTATTATCTTTATAAATAATATAAAGGAAGATATTAAGCTTTATTAGAAGTAAAAGATTAGTAATATCCTTAAATAGAAAGGAATTTACTTCTTATTAATATAGACTATAGCTTTTAGTACTATAGTAATAGTAATATCTCTAACTATTATAAATATCCTAAATACTCTTTCCTCTAATATTACTATAATAGCTATTACTCTAATAATCTCTACTAAGTTCTCTCTTACTAAGGATATTAAAGCTATAGCTAGAGGAACTTATATTCTTAACTAGGCTCTACTAGTTCCTATATCCCTAGACTTATTAAGTAATACTATTTTTTAAGATTATTATAATATTAACTTACTTTAGAAGTAATATTATAAGGTAATCTCCTTAATATTTATATTCCTTACTTAAGATAATAAGCTAATTAATTTACTTCTTAAGATTACTAGTAATAAGGGTCTTAAGCCTCTAAAGATTCTATAGTAAACCTATGTATAATATACTCTAGACCTACTAGAGAATATTATTAATAAGAGTATTTATATCTATAGTAAAGATTCTAGCTTTATTAAGAATGTTAAGGAGCTAATCTTATATTACTTAAAGCTCTAGATAAATATAAAGCTTATCTAAATATCTAAAGGGAAAGAAATATAAGTACTACTTATTAATAATTAGTATAAATACTATATAGCTTAAAAACTCTATCTTAATAGTCTTAAAGACTAAAACTTTATTAATTTAACCTTTAATATATTATATTACTAAAGCTAGATAGAATAGATTAAAGGACTTATACCTTTCTTAGTATTTATCTTTATAGTTTAGAAGTAAGTTAAAGAGGAACCTAAAGGCTATATAATTATTAATCTTAGAATATTAAATAAGATCTTAATACCTAATAATTATTCTCTTTTTTATTAGAAAGATATAATATAACCTTTCTATAGGGCTACTTTTATTATAGTAATTAATACCTTATCTTTCTTTTTCTAATTTAAAATAACCCTTAAATACTATAATTACTTTATAATAATTAACTATAGAGACCTTAAAAGGTTAAATGTAATACTAATAGGATATTATAACTCTCTTACCTATACTTAATACTATATAGATAGACTGCTTTATCCTTATTATACCTTCTACTAAGCTTTTATTAATAATATTATAATCTTCTCTAAGTCTATAGCTAAATATCTAAAATACCTAGAGACCTTTTTTATACTCTTTAATAAGTAAAACCTTACTATTTCCCTAAAGAAGAACTAGATTAAATACTTTAGTACTTAGCTATTAGGATTTTATACCGATACTTTAAAGCTCTTAATAATAGCTAAGAGGATAGCTATATTTACTTACCTTAACTTCCCTAGTTAACTTAATAGTCTTAAGTAATACATTAGAGTTATAAGATATATTTACTACTTTATTCCCTATTATACCTAGCTATTAAAACCTCTATAAGCTTAGAAAATTACTTTCCTAACTATAGGATATAAGGAAGGAAGAGTTACTAATAGTAACCCTAACTAATAGAAAGTATATACCTAGATAATACACTTTATACTTAATAAGAGTAAGGAAATTACTTTCTTTACCCTCTAAGTAGAGATTACTTTAGGATAGATATTAAGTTACCTTAATTTAGCTAAGTAACTATTCCTTTAGATTAATATAAGCTTAGAATAAGGCTTTAGTATTATACTTTATTACTTTTATAATAACTATACTTAAGAGTTAGAATCTAATATACCTATAACTATAGTATAATTAATCTATTTCCTTAACTATACCTTAACATTTACTGAATAATAATATAAACCTATAGAGCTTAAAGTTATATACTTTATCTAAGCTATAAAGAGACTTTAAATATTTCTATAATCTTCTAAGCTTCCTATAGTTATACTAATTAATTACTTTACTACTAAATAGATTATTAAAAAAATAACTCTTAAGATCTTAAATATTAATTAAGTAAACTAATAACTAGTTATAGCCTTAATATACCTTTCTAAGTATAATCTCTATATATACTACCTCCTAGGTAAAAAGAACTTTATCCCTAATACCCTAAGCTATATAATTACCCTAGAGATTAACCTTAACTCACTAAGGCTCTAACTAGATTATATAGCATTAGATAATATATTAATAGTATTTAAAGTCCTAATAGCTAATAATACTAAGTAATACTTCTAGGTTAATTATATAATAGATAAGTATTTCTCTAAGGTTATTTCTATAATCCTAAGGAAGGCTTTTATAGTAAGTAACTAATTAGTTAGTAAGGATACTATTAGAGCTTTTAAGCTTAGTATACCCTTTACACTTTAAGATAGACTATTATATTATAATAATATAGATAATTACATTAGACTCTATATATCCTATAATATAAAGAAAGAAATCCTTAGGATAGCTTATAATAACTATAACTACTTTAGAATAGAGAGAATAATATAGGAACTATTAGGGCTCTATATTTATAACCTTTATTATAAAGTTAAGAAATATATCTATAGATACTAAACTTACTACTTAGGGTAAATTAGCTAAAAGCAGAAGATTAGTAACTATAAGCTTATCTACTCCCTAGTAATATTAATATATACTATTATAATAGACTTTATTATTTACTTACCTTTAGTCTCTATAAAGAACTTACCTTAAGCTCTTAAAGACTTCCCTATTTATAATACTCTTCTTATAATTACTTATATAATAAGTAAGAAAGGTCTCTTTATTCTTAGCTACTTAAAGTATTTAGTAGATTACTAAGCTACTATTTTAGTAAAGTAATTTATATTATTTAACTAGAGTATACTAAAGGTTATTATCTTAGACTATAATTTAAAGTTTATTTCCCTATTCTAGAAGACTCTATAGACTACTTTTAGTATAAAGCTTATAATAACTATAGTATATTACCCTTAGGCTAATAGTATCTCTAAGAGATATAATTAAACTATAGAAATTACTATAAAATTCTACTATATAGAAAACCCTAGATTTAACTAGACTTATATTCTTTTAGTCCTATAATAGTACCTTAATAGTATCTATAATATTAGTATATAAGCCTTAGCTTATAAGTTCCTTTTTAGTATTAACCTTTATAGTCTATTAGAAGCTATATAGTTATTTAATTAAGAGGCTATTAATCTATTATTCCTAAGAGAAGTTATATAAAAGGAAGTATAACTTACCCTAGACTTTACTACTACTAAGGCTAAGAAATAGTATAATAATAAGCACTAGCTTATTCAGCTTAAGGCTAGAGATTAGGTTTACCTATATCTCTATAATAAATATAACTTACTTAGTATTCCTATGAAGAAATAGTCCTAATAATATACTAAACCTTTTAAGATTAAATATATAATTAATAACCTAGCTACTAAGCTTAAGTTACCTCCTAAATAGTATATTTACCCTATTATCTTATACTAATAGCTAGAACCTACTTATAGTAATAACTTTTAACCTAAGGAGCTAGGGCTAGTTAAAGAGGACTCTAGGAAGTATATTATTAAATATATCCTCTGCTGTAAGGTAAGGAATTAAGGTAGGAATGCTATACCCTTTAAAGGCTTCTAGATCTGATGGAAGGGCTAGGGCCCTGAATATAACTCTTGGGAGAAGACTGAGGATATCGATGAGGAGCTTATTGCAGAATTTAAGACTATTTACCCTAAGGCCTTTGAGACTAACAGCTAACCTAACCGCTGCTATAGCAGTAAGAAGAAGACTTAATAGCCTAAAGCTAATAAGGCTATAGATAAAGAGACTAATTAATAGCTTCTATACTAATCTTTGCAGAAGAAATAGTGAGACTGCTTACTTAACTATATATAATGGAAAAGATTAAGGAAAATTACCTAGAAATTGGGAATAATAATTAAATAGCCTAGAATAGTACTGAAAGGAAATTGTAACCTTAGAAGGATCTATATATTAGTTAATTACTGGGGATAGTAAGTTCTAGCTTTTGAAGCTAGGATATAATGTATATAGCCCTTTAGGCTATAGTTGCTAAATAATATAATGATTATATAAGCAATTATATAGTCTAATAGACTAGGATCCTTAAGGTCTCAGTCTATAGACTAATTATAGCAAAGAAATTATCCTTCTTATAACCTTTTACCCTTATCTTTTGTAATTAACCCTTTTCTATATATTAATTTACTATCTAATTAATATTTAAATTAAAGGGATTAAGTATAAGAATTATAAAACCTATATTATAATATACATAAAGTAGATTATTTTATAATACTTACTTTATTATAAGTCCTTAAGATTATTTTAAAAGATTTATTAAAACCTTTAAGAATATAAGCTAAGTTATAATAGAATAAAGTAATTAATTATAATTAAAGAAAAATATGATAAAATATTATATATAATAATCCTTCTAAATAAAGAATATAATATAGTTTTCTAAGTACTTTATAACTTTAAAAAATAGGTAAAAAAGCAATTTAACCTTAGTATCTATAAAATCTATTAGAATAATAAGTAAATAGTAATTACTATTTAAAGTATTATAATATTCTAGAAGTAAGTAAAATTAGAAAGTATTAACCTTAAGCTTTTATTTTCCTTTACTTATAAGTTAAATAGAAATTTTAAGTATATAAATTAAGAAATTACTCTAAAGTTAATTAAGATACTTTTAAAAATATTTCTTTTAACTAAGTTATAATTAGAAAGTACTAAAGCTATATTATATTTTTATAATATTAGCCTAAAGTAATCTATTAGAATAAAGTTATCTATAGAAATATTTAAAGCTTAATTCTATTTATATATTTAACTTTTTATTACTAAGTATATAATTAACTTAAAGTCTAATTTGAATAAGTTATATATATATAGATACTATATATACTTATTCTATAGGGATAAGGAAATAAGAAGAAATAAGAAATATTTTAAAATAAGCCCTAGAGAATATATTAATTACCTAATTAGTTATTTTATTAGTAATCTATACTAAATATAGATTTCTTAACTTAAGAAAGTTATTATAACTTATAATATTACTTTTAATAAGAAAGTATTCTATTAGAAACTCTCTAAAGAGATAAATATATTACTAAAAGCTAAATTAAATAAACTAAGCTTTCTTTTATAAACTCATAGACTTAAGGACTTAGAAGAGTTATTTCTCCTTAAGAAATTAATATAAGTAATTAAGCCTTCTAAGGGAAGCTTAATAATAAGTTTAAACTTAGGGATAAAAGTATAGAATAAAATACTAAGTATTAAAATATTAGTTTTAATATATAATAAAGAATAATCCTAGGATCTTAATAAACTATTAAGATTCTAAACTCTTTAATAAATACTAAATCTATTAATTAATTATAATAATTAAATAGAGGAAACTTAAGAGAATAGTTATATTATAGTTTAAAATAATATAATATATATAAAGATAGAATCCTTACTAAATCTAATCTTAATATAGTTAGAATAATATAAATAGAATTAACTAATAAATAAAGTATTCTAAGCTTATAAGAAAGTAGTTAAACTTAATAATTAGCGAGAGATAAACTTAATAAAGAAAGTTAAATTTTTACCTATTAAGGAACTATAAGCTAAACTAAGTATATAAATAGTAGAGACAGAATAATAATAAAGCTCTAAATTTAATAGAAATATATAGAACTAAAGTATCTTAAAGAAAAGAAAACTAAATTTATATATAAATAAAGTAGTATAATTAGCCTTAATAAATATACTATAATAAGATAATATAAATTAATTAAGCTTTTAAACTATATTTAGTATAATTATTATATTATTAAAAGGAAATAATAAAGCTTAATTATAAAGATTAATATAAAAGAATAAACTATACTAATAAGATTTAATTAAACTATTATTATAGTACTAAGTAAAGATATTAATATACTCTTTATATAAAGAATTCTTTATAACTATAAAGAAAGAGATTAAATTACTTATTAATATAAATACTTAGAAAGAGATTAAGAAGAAAAAAGTAAAATTAAAGCCTTTTCTATTTAAATAGATATTTATATATAAGTTTAATAGTAAAAGTTTCCTTATTAAATATAAAGTTTAAATCTATATAAGAAATAACTTATAGAAAAGCTTAATAATTAAGAATATATATATTATTATACTTATTATATATATATTCTATATCTTAATAGTATTAGTAATAATATTTAATCTTAAGCTTAAGTAATTTAATATTAAGAATATATTCCTTAATATACTTTAGAATAAAGAAAGAATATTAATAACTTATAAGTTTCCTAATAGCTTTAAGTAAGATAGAATATCTATTAAACTATTTAAAGCTTTCTATAGCTTAAGAGATTTACAATAACTTTAGTTTAATAAGTTAAAAGTAATATTTATTTCCTTTAGTTTAGAATTAAGCTTAGAAAAGTCTTATCTCTTTTATTCTAAAGCTTAAGATATCTTCTTTATCTTTTTTATAGATAATATTATTATTATATATAAAAGGGAAAATACATTAAGTATAATAATACTTATTATAAATCTTAAGTAAGTTTATAAGCTATATAAATAAAGTAACCTTAAGTTCTTCCTAAGTATTTAAATTATTAAAAATAGATTAAATTAGAAAGTCTTCCTTAGCTATAAAGCTTATATTAATAAAATAATATATAAATATAATATTAATAAGTAAAATATATTTCTATATATTCTAATCCTAATAATTAAGTATATAAAGTATAAAGAATAAATAATTAAGTAAGAAACTAAGAATTATTAAGAATAAGTTAAATTATTATTATATATAGTAATAATAATATATATTAATATATTCTTTTTAGTATTATAACTTTCTTAATTCTTAACTAATCTAAGCTCTAAGTATAGGAAAACTATAAACTAAACTTTCTATTATTTATATATTATAAAATAATTTATAAACTAATATAGAGAAAGCTTAGAAGTATAAGTCCTAAGAATTATAAGTAATATATCTTTTACTAATAATCCTAAGACTAGGAAATTATTATATAGTTATATTATTATACTATTTAATAGTATAATTATATAAAATGTAATAAGATAATTAATAATAATAACTTCTATAACTAAGGTAAAGTTACTTACTTTATCCCTTACTATATATAAAACTATAGATTTATAATGTCTTTTCTATAATATAAGGTTTAAATAGAGTTATAATATTAATATTAACTATAATAATTAATAGACTATTTACTTTATACTAAGAGAAAGTAAGAAAATTACTACTTATCTATATTATATTAATATTTATAATCTTTAGTTATAATAAGAATATTAAAAGAGCTTATTAAAAGTTATTTATTTACCTATAAATAAAATACTAATAAATAAGCTTATAAAAGTATTCTTATAGTAATAATTTAAGTATTAAAGAGCTAAGCTTAACCTAATTAATTTATATATAGTTATAATATAATAATAGTATAAAGTTATAATTTAAGTATAATAAAAGGAGAATATAAGATTAATTATTCTAAAATAAATATAAGGATTTCTCCCTCTTAGTATAAAGTGAAATTTAATAGTAGAAAGGGACTTAGAATAATACCCTAAATTAATAGCAATTCCTTAAGAAGGTATATAGTAAAGTATTATATAGGTATCCTTATTAGCCAGCCTAAAGCTACACTAGATTATATATATATACTATAGCTATTTTATGTTTAGAACCCTCTAATAGGAAAGCATCTTATAGGAATAATTATTAGGTTAAGGTAGGAAAAGAATATTAGTAAAGTATTAAAATAGCCTATTGCTAGCTTAATGATTAATATATAAGGGATAAAGGGTAAATATTAATTTATATTATAATTAGAAAAGAAAGATCTTAAATTCTCTTATAAAATAAAGGTAAAGGACTTAAGCTTTAAATTTAAAGTAATCTCTTTAGTCTTTCTATAAAGAAATAGAAGAATCTTTCTCTAAAATAAAATAAAAATCTCTCTTTAATCCTAATAATAATTTCTCTCTAATCCTCCTATTTTTCTTATAACTATCCATTTTACCCTTATTAAATCCCTATTAATAACTTACTAATCTATCTATCTAAGGACCCCTCTTATATACTTCCCCTATAATCTAATAATTATCCTTAATTAATCTAAGATTATATATAAAGAAAATACTTCCCTATTATAAAAATCTAAATAAAGAAATAAGTATATATAGTAAGAAGCATTTTATAATAGCTTCTTCTAGTTTAAATTCAGTAAACAAAGGAAATCTATCTAATAATCTACCTTTCTATTCTTAAATCTATCCTTCTATTAGAGTATTATAATTATATTAAGAGAATAGCTATTTCTTCTCTCCCCTTAGATAGTATTATTCTTCCTTAGTAATCTTTATAATTATAAATAGTATAATTTAACTATAGGTAAAGTTAATAAGTTCCTCCTATTAGCTAAAGGAAACTAAACCTTCTAGAATAAAAGTTATAAAAGTCTTTAACTTAAGTAAATAAAATATTAATTACTTAGTAATTTAGGGTAAACTTATTAAGTTAGTTCTAATAGTTATTTTCTTTACTTTATTACTCATTTTAAAATTATAATATATTTCCTACCTTTCCTTAATCTTTTAATTATTTATATAGATAGGGAAAATATTACTAATAATTTAGCTTACTAAGACTATTAAGGTTTAAGATATTTAAGTCTTTATAAGTATAAAGATTAATAATATATCTTATATTAAGATATTATTTCTTCTTAAGCTTTTAGATACTTTCCCTATTAAGATATTACTTCCTAGGGTCTATAGGAATATTTAAGCTTAAGTAAGTATCTTTAGTAAGGATAGTAATAAAGATTTAATCTATTTAATTACCTCCTTTAGCTTTAATACTAATCTTACTAAGGGTTACCCTTTCTTACTTAAAGTATTATCCTTTTCTAAAGGTCTTATAATTAAAGGCACTTTTAAAGGAGTTTAGCTAGGGGAATTACCTAATAAGGAGATTATAATTAGAACTCTCTTAGTTCTATAGGCTAAGGTTAGAGACTATAAAGAGGAAGAGAGGATTTAGATTAATAGTTATTATAAGGAATTACTAAAGGAATTACTTAATAAGGAAATTATAATTAGGATTCTCTTAGTTCTATAGGTTAAGATTAAAGATTATAAAGAGGAAAAAAGGATTTAGATTAATAGTTATTATAAGGAATTACTAGGGGAATTAGTTAATAAGGAGATTATAATTAGGACTTTCTTAGTATAGTAAGCTAAGGCTAGAGACTATAAAGAGAAAGAGGAAATTCAGATTAGTAATTATTATAATAAGTTATTAGAATTAAGTAAGATAATACTTCTTAGTATATTATAATTATAATCTATTAGGAGTCCTTTAATAATATTATATCCCTTCCTTAAGTAAGCTTTAATAAGGTTAATAAGTATTATAAACTTAATCCTATTAGTATCTAATTAGTATATAGATAAGCTTTAAATCTTCTATCTAAAAGGTAAAGCTAAGTATAAAATTAAGTAATATTAATCTAAGATCTTACTAAATCTCACTCTTAACTAAAGGATTATTAGAAATCTACTATAGTTTATATAAATATCTAATATTTAAAGCTACTTATTTACTAATAGGAACTAATATAAAGTATTAGAGAATTACTTAATTATATATTTAGTATTTCCTTTCCTATACTTAAAGTCCTTAATCCTTAGTTCTTTTATAATTATATAGTTAAAGAAGCTTTTAACCTAATTAAGCTTAAGTATCTAAGTTCTTTCCTTATTTCCCTTCTTTACCTTTCTAGGCTATTTAATCTTTTAGTCTTAAAAGTAAAGAGTAAATCTAACTTTCTTAGGTAATTCTTCTAAGGCTCTCTAAATAGTAAGACTCTTTATAGTAATACCTCTATTAATTATTTATCCCTTTAATAAACTAATTAACCTTTAAATAGTTAAGGTAATAAGGAATATTCTAAGATAATTATATTTCTATTAATTATCTTAATAAGAAGTAAGTATTCTAAAGATAAGGAAGTTATAGAATATACTATTTTTAGCTATAATTTCTCTCTAAGTAGTAATAATAACTATAAATTACTCTTTCTTCCCTTCCTTTAGGGTATTAAAAATATAGAGATAAGTATTTCTTATATCCTAAATATAAGTAACTTAATAAATCTAATTATTAAAATAAATAATTCTAATAAGGAATTAATAATTAAACTAAGTTTCTTATAATAGTTAGAATCCTAAGATAAGTTAGTTCTTTATAATATTAGCTTTCTCCTAGAGAAGTTTAGTTAAGTATTTAGATTATCCCTATTAGTTACCTTAGACTTTAGAAGTATTAAGATTAAAGTTACTAAGGGTAATAGTAATTAAGTCTCTTAGGTTATAAGTTATTAGGCAAAGGAATATAATAAGGCTAAAGTTAATTAATATTTTATTATTCTAAAGATTACTTAGGAATTCCTATAGATTAATATAATATTCCTTCTAAGGACTAAAGTTCTTTTTATTATAATCTAAGTAATACTAAATAGATTTAACTTAGACTTAGATCTTTTCTCTATCTCTAAGGGTGAAGTAATATAAGCTAATATCCTCTTAATATAACTAATTAAATTAAGATAAATAGAAAGAAAGTTATTTATTTAGGAATTAATTAAAGAGTATATTAAATACTATTTTATTATAATATAGAAAGCTCTTCTTATTCTCTTTATTATAGATAAGTCCTTTATAGAATATTAATTCTTTATTAGAGTAGAAGAATTACTTAATCTCCTTAGTATTATTAGAAGTAACTATTATAATAGTATTTTAAGGTATATAGAGATTCTAAAAGATAAATAGATTATAGGAAAGTAAGGAATAAAATAATTATTAAAATCTAAGCTTAAAAGGAACAGAATTAAAGTATAAAGGCTAAAGTTATAGAGTAAGCTTTACTTTAGGGTAGAAGTATAAAAAGGAAGGTTTATATATTAGTGTTTTTAAGAAGCTATATATTTAATGTTTTCCTTACTATAGATTATTACTTTACTTATAATAATAAATTATAGTAATAATAGTTATTATTTATTAGAATACTTTATTAAACTTACTTTATTTAATATAGTAAATATAAATATTTACTTCTTAAAATATTTCTTTTTCTATAAATAGCCTTATTAGATTAGCCCTAAGGCTTAAATCTTATTATTTAATATTTTCTTTAGTTATATTTCCCTCTTTCTCTTCTTTAGATTTATTATTTCTTTATAGCTTTCTTTAATCTCTTTTTTCTCTCTTCTTTTTTAATAACTTAGCTAGTTATAATAGCTACTTATTAAGACAAGTTTCTTATCCTCTTAAGTCTCCCTTAATTAAAGCTCCTAAATATCTATTATCTTACTAAGTACTAAATTAATTTTAGTTTATTTAATTATTAAGCTAATACTTACTAAAAAGACTATAATACTATTCTCCTTAAACTCTTCTCTATATTATACTTTAATTTAATTCCTACCTTAGTAAGTTTCTTTTTCTTTCTTCTGTTTAAGTAAGCAATCTAATGTAATACTTCTCTAGATCCTAAAATTATTCTAGGTTTAATTCTACAGTTTTTAAGCTCTTAATTATCTTAACTACTTAATATATATAGAGTTAAATATCTAGTTCCCTTCCTCTAGTAATTACTTATTTTTCCTTATCTAGTTCCTTTAATAACTTCCTTTCTATAATTTAATAATTACTTTTAGAATTAAGCTTTTAGTAATTTATACTCTTTAGTCTATTTTTATCCTAGCTAAATAAGCTTATCTTAGCAATTATTTCTTGACTATCTTTCCTTCTTAGCCTTATTATCTTAAGGCTCTTATTATTACCTTTATTAGGATTATTAATCTAATTATATACTATTACTATATCTATAGCTATTTATTAATATTAACTTATTTTTAAGAGTATATCTTAACTCCTTTCTATACTTATATTTTAGTTTAAAACTTTATAAGTAGTTAGTATACTAATTATATTTAGTATAATTATTCTAATTATAACTAAAAGTTTCTCTCTAGATACTTTACTTTAGGTTATTAAGAAGATCTTTAGAAATTCCCCTTAGGTAATAAAATTACTATTCTAAATATATTAACTTCCTTTACTTTTAATATCTTTAATCCTTATTCTTACCCTTAAATTATCTTAGAGTATTCTTCTAAGTTTAATAGCTTATCTAATACTAAAATCTATAGATAGACTACTTAAGTCTCTACTTAGACTCTTTATAGTAAATATTAAGCTTTTTAATAGGCTAAATTAATAATTCTCATTAGAAGACTTCCTCCTTAGAATAAGCAATAAGTAGTAAATACTTAATATTTTATATTATTACTTAGCTATTATTACTTTCTTCTTTTCTAGATAGGCTCTTTTTTTCCTACTCTTTCTTTACTTATAAGATTTATTTATCTTTTAGTAAGTATAAAGTTTAATCTAAGTAATTATTTTAGGGTCTTTTTCCTTTATAGATATTGTTTATCTAATCTTCTCTAATAACCCTAATATTCTTCTCTTCTTTACCCTTCTCTATATAATAATATTACTATCTTTAGCTAGTACTATATCCTAAGTATCTTATTAGATATTTAAATAGCTATATACTAATTCTTAGCTTCCTTAGTTATCTCTAGAATATAGACTTAGAAATCTCCTCTAGGCTTTCTTTATAGTTAGATAATAGGTTTTAGTTTAGGGTTATCTAATAAGAAATCTAACTTACTTAGCTTATAAAGTATATTATATAATACTTCTTTATTAGATTCTTTATCCTTATTATTAGATAGTAATCCTATTATTTCTTTATTATTAAAGCTTATCTATTAACCCTAAGAATCCTTCTAGAAAGCCTTTAGCTAGTCTTTATAATAAGTCCTTAGAAGCTTAATTTCTATAAGTATCTTAAGCTTATAAGTCCTAGTCTTAATAAGGGCTTTATAAATCCTATATAGTTCTATTTATCTTAGTTTAAGCTTTATAATAGAAGATAGATTATTATAGTTTTATATATTATACTAAAGGATTAAGTCTCTTAGTAATAAGAGTATTTTTCTTATTTTAAAGGTATTTAACTTATTAGTCCTCCTAGCTAAGGTCTATTAATATTCCTTAATCTTTACTTAAGCTACTTTAATATCTTTCTTATATCTTTCTAGGATTTATATCCTAGCTAGAATCTTATCTTCCCTATCCTTAATATTATTCTAATTAATAAGTCTCTAAGTAAAGACCTTAACTTTAAGAGAAAGAATAAGTTCCTATCTATAAAAGAGCTAGAATAGAGAATAGCTATATAATCCTTAGATTACTAATCTATCTATTAGAAGAGCTAACTTAACTAAATCTACCTATTTCCTTAGCTTCCTAAGCTTCTTAAAGTAATTAATTATAGATATATACTTAACTTTAATTAACTTATTTAACTTAAAGTTATAGAATAAGATTTTAGATATTATAATACTTAGCTTATTTAATTTATCTAGGATTCCTTTTATAAGCTCCTTTCTATTATTAGTAACAATTTTAACTAATATCCTATAATAGTAAATAATCCTCTTAATAAATCTTTTAATATTAGTAATAGTAAGGTTACTAATAGCTATAGCTTTAATCTACTTAGTTAAGTTATATTTAGCTTTTAGTAAGAACTTTATATCTTTATTAAGGGGTAAGTATTATCTATTAATATAGATCTTTATTATTAAGTACTATAGAGCTATTAGCTTTACCTCTTTAGCTAGCCTTTATACTAAATATACTGAATACATTAAGTACTCCTAAATAATAATTTCTATAGACTATTTTATTCCTTGCTAAAAATAGTACTAAGAGATAATATTTATTATTACTTTTTGCCCTTTATAGCCCCTATAATAGTAATATAATATTATAAAATACTTTTAAAGGTTCTTATTATTAATAATAAGTATAGGGTTATTTCCTTCTTTTTATCCTTATTTCTAGACTTAACTTCCCCTAATAAAGAACTATATTACCTTTGCCCTTAGTTTCTTAAAGTTTTATACTAATATTCCTTTAGGTCTTTCTAGTATTATAAGGTACTTAGCTAGGATAAGCTAGTCTCCCTTATAATTATCTATAAGAGGGGTATTTCCTAGCCTAAAGAGAATAGTATTAAGATAGGTATTAATTATATCCTTAATATCTTACTTAGTTTCTTAATCTATAAGGTCTAAAGATCTTTATCCCTTCCTTAATAGACTATTTATAACTATATTCTTTTTTCCTAGGATATATTTAATAGTAAAGTTAAAGAGTAATATATAGTTTATTTATCTAATAACTATAGTTCTTAGTATATTATTTACCTAATTATTTAGTTAGTTTACTAATATCTTAGAATCTATTTCTAGAGTAAATAGATAACTATAGATATATATATATATCCTTTAGATAATATAAAGAATTCCTTTATACTCTAGCTTAATTATATTATACTTCTTCTTAGTATTAGTCTAAGTTTTAGATTTAAATCTTATAGAATAATACTTTCCTTAAATAACCTATATTAAGATAGCTCTCTATCTAAATATACTAATATTAATTATTAGGATTACCTTTCTTATTCCTTCTAAAAGATTAAGAGTTATAAGAATAAGAGTAAATATAATCTTTTCCTTTAGTAGTCTTATTATAACTATCTAATCTTTCCCCTAGTCTTAGGTAGTATCTTTCTTTAGTAGTAAAGTAAAAAGCTATATAATCTAAGTATAGTTCTTAATCTAGATTCTATAGTAATTAGTAATACTAAAGAAGCTTCTTACTTTAGTTAAGGAATAATATCTCTCCTATTTAATAATCTTAATAACTTTATATTCTATAGGCTTCTTTCTATTTATACTATAAATATATTCTATAAGAAGAGTAGTCTTTTAGTACTAAGCTAACTTCTTATTAATAATTAAATAGCTAGCTAGTTCTATATTAATTAGAACTATATTAAGATTAATAAAGTACTCTAGGATAAATCTCTTAACACTAGGAAGATTCTCTTCCCTATTATAGTTAGTCTTTAGGCTTTTAATACTAATATTATCTAGGAAAGTTCTTACTTTATCTAGGAGAAGATTAAGAAGAATCCTTATTATAATTCTAATAAACTAGGTTACTAAGCTTATAATTCTCTATAGTAATATATATAGTCTTATTAAGCTTATTAGAGTATTAAAGATTATTAGATTTCTATTTCTTTTATCTAGCTTTACTTAGTTATATCCTAAGAAAAAGTTTAGTATAGAGAGAATTCTATATATCCTAAACTTAGCTAAGAAGTTATCTATTTCAGGAGGAATTATACTATCTTAGATAGTATAAGTATTATATTATTTTACTAAATTAATAAAGTATAACTCTTTATCCTTCTTTATAATAAGTATCTAATAATTCCTATAGGAACTATAGCTTTCCTTAATAATCCTATTCTTTAGCTATATTTTTAAGAGATTTATAACTTTCTTCTTACTCCCTTAAGGAATTATTATATTATTATAATACTAAGTATTATATAGAGTAATTTCAATAACTTAGGGAAGTATTACCCTAGGGCTAATTTCCCCCTTTTCCTTAAAAGTCTAAGCTAAAGTTTCTTCCTTATTAAAGAGGATTTATTATAGAATATCCCTTTCTTTATCTTAAAGGGTATTTCTTATCTAATCTATAATATTTCTTAGCTTCTTTCTAAAGAGCTTAAAACCTTTCTTAATCTTTAAGAACTTAGGTATAATATAGTTAGAATAAAGTAAATCTTACTTTAGATTCTCTTTAACTTCTTCCTACTTCTTTTCCCTCTAGAATAAGTCTCCTTTAGATATAAATCTATTAGAAGGGATATTATCCCTTAGTAAGACCTTATTAACCTTCCTTTATATATTATATTAACTTAAACTATTATATCTTTATAGCTAATATCTAGACTTAATTATTATACTTTACTAATTCTAGTTATTATTAGATTATTATTCTTTATCTAATCCTTAAGAATAATTTTAAAGATTTTCTTAGCTATCTTTTTATTAATATATCTAATAAAATACTTAATATTATCCTCCTCTAAACTATAGATATTTACTCTTTCTAGTTTAAAGGGAACTTTCTTATTTATTTTACCTTTCTTAGTACTTTTTTAGTAATAACTAGGAATTCCTATTTAATTCTACCTATAACTAGGGATATAATCTTAATATTTCCTAACTAGTAATAGATTAATATCTTACTTAGAAAAGTCCTATAGTTAAAAGTAATCTTTATACTCTTAATAAAGAGTATTCCTAAAATGAATAGGATTAATACTATATAAGTTAAGGCTATATATATTATTTAGTTAATAAAGATATTATCTAAATAGACTTTAGTCTTAATTATTCCTATTATTATAATATAATCTTTTAAGAAGGAAGTAGTCTTAGCCTTAATAGGCTTAATATTAAGCTTACTAATCTTAATAATATAATTTAATATAATATTCCCTTTAGCTCTAGTATTAATAATAGCTTCCTAAGTATAATTATTTAGATTCCTAAGTCTTATTTATAGCTTTAGGAAGTCTTAGTATAGTAAAATTATTCTTAAGTCTAAAGGTTAAATTAAGGCTAGATTAATTTATATAACTATATTATAAGATACTTCTAGGTTTAGTCTTTTAATTTCCTTCCTATAGGAGATTTTCTTTATTAAGTTATAGTCTATTACTAAATAGTCCCCTAGAGTAAGATAAGAATTAGTATAGGATTCTAATAGTAATCCTTTTAGACTAATAGTAATAATATTAACTCTATAGTATTAAGATAATTTATTAAAATAAGTATCTAAGAAGCTTAGATTAATCTATCCTATAATATTACTTATTTTAACTTTCTCTATCCTTTTTATCTTATAGGAAGGATTAGAATCTATCTAGATAATCTCTATAATTCCATTAATAAGATTAAATAGTTCTCTAACTATAAATCTTCTAAATTCCAGGTTATTTATAATAATCTAGGGAAGGGTAACTCTAATCTTTATAGTTAAGACTCTCTACTTTAAAGTAGTCCTATTCTTAAGCTTTATAGTTAAGTAGGAGTCTTCCTTAGGTTCCTTTTTCACAATAGCCTTAGCTATCTTTTAATCTTCTAGGTCTATTAGCTTAAGGATCCTTAGGGTTATCATTAGGATAGAATAGCTTTAATTAACTTCTAGCTCTTTATTATCCACTCTTACCCTCTTATTAGTAGCTATATTAAAAGTAATATTATTATTTAAGATATTCTTTAGTTCCTTAAAGCTTCCTTTATTAATTAGAATAATATTTAACTTTACTATCCTATTAATAAAATCCCCTTCTTAGAGCTTAGTCCTTCTACTAATCCTATTAATAATTATATCTTTATAAAGAATATCTTAATTCTTCTTTATAAAGTTAATTATAAGGTTATACTCTTCTTAATTAGGATTCTAGTTATAGATAATAGACTTTAATATTATTCTATTAAGAAAACTTATAGCTAATAACTTTTAGAACTTTCTTATCTATATAATAATAAGCTTCTTAACTCCTCTAAGGAATCCTATCTTCTAGACTAGCTTTAGAAGAAGAATAACTTCTCTTTATCCTACCTAGGCTATACTAGCTTTAGAGTTAAAGTTATAGTATTTAGCTTCTCTATCTTTCTGCAATTCATAGTATTAACTTAGGAAATAGCCTAAAATTCCATAATAAAAACACTTTAGCTACTTCTACCTATAGCTAGCATTAATAAAGATATTCTAACTATCTATTCTATAGTATCCTATATACCTAGACTAATTATAATTAATAGATAGATTATTAATAGAAAGATTAAAAAGCCTCTGCTTATTAAGTATTCCTTAGAGTATAGTAATAAGATATACTTCTATATCTTTATATTACTTTATTATATTAATATTTAAGTCTTAGACTATCTAGGTTAGGGAATTAATTACTATATCTATCGCTAGCTTATTTAGAGGTAGAATTTACTATTCTATATTTACCTCTTAAGACCTTTTTCCTAGATTAAATTCTCTTTCCTAAGGTTCCTTAATAAGGTCTTTAAAAGATTAGTCCTATTCTAATAAGCTTATAATAAGATTAACTATAGTATTATATAGCTTAGATTATAAAGTCTAGACTAGGATATTCTTCTATTAATATACCTAAATAATAACCTTATAGAGCAGTATATAGAAGATAGCGTAAGAGTTTCCTTCCTTAAATTTCCCACTATTATTAATAGTATTATATAGCTCCCTATAGATCTTAAGCTAAGTAAGAATCTCCTTATCTATTATATTCCTTATAGACTAGGTATTTATCTTAAGGACTTTTTAGAGGGATTAAATCTATTATTCCTTATTACTATCCTTAAAGTCTTTAAGAAACTTTACCTTAATTTATTCCTAGGTACTATATTTAATAGCTTTTAGGACCTTTATCCCACTATCTTTATAGATAAAATATAGTATTAGTTAAGCTTTCTTTTTATCTAAGTAAACTTATCCTTTAATATAGTTCTTAAATATCCTTAGGTAGCTAGAGATATTAGTCCCCTTAAAGATATAGTTAAATATATAAATTAAGATAAGAGCTTTAAGTTTTTTACTTATTTTCCCTTTCTTTATTAAGTCTAAAAGTATTAAGCTTATCTTATTAATCTTAGGGTTAAATTTAATTAGTATTAAGATTAGTAAATAGTCCTTAATTAAGGATACTATAAATACTAACTAAGACTTTATATATATATTAAATTAATTTCATTTTATAGGTATACCCTTTAAAGATATTAAATAGGATACCTTCCTCTTCCTTCTTCTCCTTTCTATTCTAATAGTAATAGTAAAATTATAATTATAGCCCTTAGAATTCTTACTTATTAGAGAGTAATTCTTTCCTTTAGATATAACCTTTAATAATTATACTAAAATAAAGTCTTAATTATACTATCTTTCTTAGGGGAATAATTATATAATTAAGGAATAAAATGAATAAAAAATAAATAAAAACACTTAATAAAACTTAGGTTAATTATAGTCTTTATAGGAATATCTCTATAAATCTCTTAAAGAAGGTTAAAACTCTTAATCCTAACCCTTTTATTATTATTAAACCTTTTTATAGTCCTTTATATAAGTCTTATTATTATCCTTATTATTATTATTCTTGTTTTTTTTCTTATTCCTTCTTTTTCTTTCCCTTTTAAATAAATCCCTCTTAACTTAGCCTTTCTTTAGCTCTTAACTTCTTATAATATAAAGAGTTACTCTAGCTAGGGTAGTTAAGTACTAGTCCCTTATAAGGAACTATATAATAATTATTCTAGCTATACCTTCCTATTATTTAAGCTAATATATATTCTCACTCTACTAATTACTTAATAAGGTTAAATAGTATTCCTTTTCTTATAAGAAGTCCCTATAGTTATAGAAATCTAATAATATTATACTATAAAGTACTTCTAAGTTTAAGTATACTTTAATTTTCCTTAGAACTATTAGATTAAAGGAGTAAGTATAATAGTAAGTAATATAGTTTAGAGTTTAGGTATTTATTCTTATTTTACTTATTATAATAGTCTTAGTTAAGCTATATATTATTAATTTTACTAGTTTAATTTATTATAGTTCTTTAGGGTTCTAAGGTTTAGGGTCTTTTCAGGGAGATCTTAATCCTTTCTATTTCTTATTTCTTATTATTTTTCTACTTTCCTTAAGTTTAGTAATAGTAGCTTAAAAGTGTATTAATTAATCTTACTTATTAAGCTAAATTAATCAAATTATTACCCTATTATAACCTCTAATTTAATAGCAAAAAGGGACTTAGAATAATACTCTAAATTAATAGTAATTCCTTAAGAAAGTATATAATAAAGCATTATATAGATATCCTTATTAACTAGCCTAAAGCTACACTAGATTATATATATATACTATAGCTATTTTATATTTAGAACTCTCTAATAGGAAAGTATCTTATAGGAATAATTATTAGGTTAGAGTAAGAAAAGAATATTAATAAGGTATTAAAATAGCCTAGTGCTAGCTTAATAATCAGTATATAAGGGATAAAGAGTAAATATTAATTCATATTATAATTAGAAAAGAAGGATCTTAAATTCTCTTATAAAACAAAGGCAAAGGACTTAAGCTTTAAATTTAAAGTAATCTCTCTAGTCTCTCTATAAAGAAATAGAAGAATCTCTCTCTAAAATAAAATAAAAATCTCTCCTTAATCCTAATAATGATTTCTCTCTAATCCTCCTATTCCTCTTGTGATTGTTCATTTTACCCTTATTAAATCCCTGCTAGTGACTTACTAACCTACCTATCTAGGGACCCCTATTATAGTAATTATTATATACTAAAATAGTAATAGCCCTATAATACTAGAAATAAAGCTATATTAGTATTATAGTCTTAGAGTAAGAGTAGTAGAGCTACTATAGTCTTAGGGTAATTATATTAATTAGGTATTACTAATATATTACTCTACCCTAGGAAGTTAAACTACTAAGCTAAAGGCTCTAAGAGCTAAGAGCTAAGTAATAGGGGCTATTAAGGTAAAATAGAAATAAAAGGAACTTAGAAGACTAGGAAGAATAGAAAGATTAGAGATTAATATATATTATAATACTATTATACTCTTCTTACTATAACCTTATAGTAATTTAGCAATTTATTTTACTTTTCTACTTCTTATTATAAATATTATTCTTAATAAGTTAATCTCTTTAAACCTATAGATATAGTAGATTATTAAGGAAAATAATTATTACTAATAATCCTCTTAGTATATTATTTATCTCTTTAAGCTTATAGCTAATAAGTAGTAGGGATTCTATAATATTATAAACTTAAGATAAATAACTTAGGAATTAGATATTACTATTAAATCTCTCTTCTTATTAGAATCTTAATTCTTTCTTTAAGCTTATTAATATTCTTATAGAAGAAGTAGAATTAAACCTTTATATTAAGACTCTATAAACTTTATAATAAATTAATTATAAAAAATATTAACTTAAGCTAATTACTAATAGAATTATTCTTAACTTTAATTTTAATAGTAAGTTATAATCTATAAAGTAATCTTATTATAATTATAATATAAACTTATAATAGAGCTTTAACTATAATATTAATAAGCTTATCTTAAAAACTCTTTATTATAATAGGAAATCTTAGACTAAATTAAGGATTTACTTTATTAATCTTAATAATTAATTCCTTTTATATTCCTTAAGCTTCTATATAGACTTACTAAAGGTTCTACTTATTAATAGCTATTTTAAAGGATTAATTAAGCTATATTAAAATAACTTCCTTAATAATAATTAGTAAAGTTAAGTTAATAAGATTATATAGAATAATTACCTTACTTAAGTTAAAGAGACTATTAATAATAATTCTATTTAATACCTTAAGATAACTATAAAGTTAGCTTATTACTATATAAAGCTAATCTAAACTATTAAGAACTTCTTTAATTACTATAAAGTCCTTAAAGCTAAACTCTTAGAATAATTACTTAATTCCTATTAAGTTTACTTAGCTATTTATTCATTTATATTTATATTATAAACCTAGATAGTTAACTATAAGATTCTTTTAATTTAATAAAAGTTTATTAGCTTAATTACTTAAGTAGAAAGAATCCTTAGAAGACTTAATCTTAATTATAATAATATATACTTACTATTTACTTTAAGTATTATCCTAAATACTAACTTTATTAATACCTTAATAACCTTATAAATACTTAGCTAATCCTATAGAGGAATAATTATATATTATAAGTATAAAAAAGAAAAATATATATTAATTAAAAACTTAATAATATATATAGCCCTTTAAGCTATTATTATAGAATTAAGTAATAATTATATAAGTATATTATAAAGTTTACTAGGCTAAAATCCTTAAGGTTTCAGTCTATAGATTAATTAAAATAAAGAAAGTATTTTTCTTTTAATTACTTTACTTTACTTTTTATAACTATTTACTTATTTATATATTAAATAGTAATAATTATAGCTTTATTATATATATTAACTTTATAATTTAATTTACTAAAGTATTAAGTTTATACTAATTAAGTGTATTAACTATTAAACTTTAACTAACTAATGATTTTTTAGAGTATAACTAGCTTTAATTAATTACCTAAGACTCCTATAGTATAATTAGCCTTAGTAAACTCTATAATAATCTAAGAGTTCTACCTTACTCTTAATCCCTTCTTATTATCCTTATATAGTAAGAAATATACTATGTAAGAATACCTTCTAAAGGAACTATAGAGATAACTCTCTTTATATATTATCCTTACTTATATTACTAAAATCCCTATTATATTTAATAGCTAATTAATCTTATATTAAAAGCTTAGTTATAAGTCTTAATTCTATAATTTCCTTACTTTTATAAAATTTTATATACTAATTATAAATTATAAAAACTTCTTTAAAGATAATAAATTAAACTCTAATCTTATTAAATTCCTTATATATAAACTATTTATACTAAATGTAAAGCTTACTTTTATTATTCTAATTATAAAGACTTAGAATATTACTTTCTTTACTAATAATTATAATTATATTAATTATAATAATAATTAATAATATTTAAATAGTAAAAAAAGTAGTAATTTACTTTAGCTTATTATTATTACTTAACTATTTAAATTCTATAGATTTTAGACATTAGTAAGCTAATTAAGTTCCTATAAATCCTAGATTAAATACTATTACTTTACTTATTAATAATTCTAATATAAAAATAGAATATTATAAATAGTAAGTTAATTTACTAAAAATATATAAGTTTATTCTCTTAATTAACAAAAGCTAAAATAATCTATAAATCTTAAGCTAAATATACTTATTCCTTAGAAAGTAATTATACTTTACCTAAGAGTAATAATTACTTAACTAAAGAAGGTATAAAAGTATAATTTTATATTAAATTAAAAGCTATTTATTAACTTAATTATATAAAGCTATTCCTTAAAGAATAGCTTAATTATATACTAATAAAGTTAGTAAGACTAATAAACTTAACTTTAAGATAAAACTAAAGCTTTAAGATTAATTTACTCTCTAATAATCCTAATATTTAACTATATTAAGAATAATTAAAAGTATTAATTAAGGATTAATTAATACTTACTTAAAGGAATTATAATATGTTAAAATAATTAGCTAAAGTATTTATTATACTAGATTTATTAGTAAATAAACTATAGAGAAAGTTCTTAATACTTTTATACTTTAGCACTTTAATATTACCTTTAGTATTATAAACTTTATTACTTAATATATTACTTAAAGTATTAATACTTAGGAGCTTCTTAGCTTTCTATAAATTAAGATAATTAATATAATCTATCTTAATTAGTAATATCATATAGTTATCAAGTAATTTAGATTTAAAGCTTTTAATAGATTTAATAATATAAAGCTCTTAATAGTAAGGAAGGCTATTATAAAAACTATAGAGAAAACTGCTAATAGAAATTATAAAGTTCTTAACCCTTAGAATATAATAATTATTCCTAATCTAATTATATAAAGTAAGATAATATTAAGAATAAGCTATAGAAAGATATAATATTAAACCTCTAATAATAATAATAACTCTTTAGAATCTTTCTTTAATAGTTCTAATAATAAATATATTAGTATTTAAGTATATTAAGAATAAAGTTAATCTTAGCTTATAATAATCTCTATAGAAAAGTCTTAAAAGAAAGTTAAGAAAAAAGTTATTAATATCTTTAACTTAAATTAATATAACTTTAAGAAGATTAATATAATAATTATATAGAATTATACTATTTATACTAATATTTATTTCTTCTATAAGTATATATAAATCTTTAAGTATTATAATAATAATTCCTTCTAAGACTATTATATATTAATAATTAGTATAAGTACTATAGGATAATTTATAAGAGAATTAAGTATAATTTAATATAAGAAGCTATTAAACTTTATAATCTTTAGATTTTACTAAAAACTTATAGAGTATTTTAAGTAACTTAATACTAAGATTTCTAAGGATTTTTACTCTAGAAAATATATTATAAGTCTAACTATTAATAGTCCTTTCCTTACTTAGTAGATTTAATATAAAGTAAGCTATACTAAATAGTTAGGTATTACTAAGGAAAGATATATTATTTAGGCTATTTTCCCTCTTATTAATAGAAAGATTTCTTATCTTCTATAAGTTTTCTATAAATAGATAATCTTAGTCAACTTTATATATAAATATAAAGAATAATAATTAACTATTAAAACTTATATTTAATAATAGTATAATTACTATAGAAATAATTATAATAATTAATCCTAAAGTTATTAAAACTATCGTTTAGATTAATATAATAATAACTATAATTAATAATATAATAACTATTAAAGTAATAATTAAACTTAATAATATAAAGAATACTAAAGTAATAATTATAATTATAATAGAAACTAAAATTATAATTAAGACTAAGATTATAATTATAAATAAAGATATAAAGACTATAAAAGAAATAACTATCCCTATAATAAGTAATAAAGTTATAATAATTATAATAACTCTTAAGACTATTCTTATAAAATAAAGAAAGTTACTTTTAAAAGTAAATACTAAGTTATTAAGAATAAGCTAAATACTAATTAAAGCCCTTATAAAGCTAATAATAAGGAGAATACTTTATATTTAAACTTTTTTACTTCTTTTAATTAATCCTAAAGAGTTTACTTTATAGTTATAGCTATTAAAGATTTATATATTCTAGTTAACTTTACTATTAAATACCCTATATATACTTAAACTTTCTCTATAAAGTCTATTCTTTAGGAATATTAACTTATTAATTACTATATTAACTTTAAGTAAACTAACTATAAGAAGCTTATAAAGGAAACTTTTACTTTTTTTTATAAGAAATATAAAGAAATATTACTAAGCTATAATAAGCTTTTTAAGTATCTTAAAGTTTATACTAACTTTAAGGTTATTATTAGCTTTATTAATTGAGAAGTTAATATTATACTATAGTTACTTCCTAATAAAATAGAATATATATTAATAGTTTAAAGCTTTCTTTTACTAAAGTTTATTCTCTATAATAAAAAGAAGAATTATATTTATTTATAACTTAATATAAAGATAATTACTAATACTCTTAACCCTATTAAGATTTATATTAACTTTAGTTATAATTAACCCCTTATTAACTAAAAGTAACTTAAGATACTTAAGTATAAAATTAAGAAGATTAACTTTATAATTATATATAGAATTAATAGGGTAAAAGCTTATAATAAGTAAGCTATATTTATTATATATATTAATAGGTAATATACTAATAAATCTACTATTAATATTATAAAGTTTATTACTTTAGCTTAAGTCTAGGATAATCTTATTACTAAAGCTTTACTTAGAATAGCCTTTTTTACTCTTTATACTTATAACTTCCTTATTACTAAGAGAAGAATATATTATAATCTCTTAAAAACTTTTATATTTCTTTTAATATTTATTTAAGTTAGAAAAATATTAATTACTATATTATAATTATTAGAACTATAATGATATTAATAAGTAAAACTATATTTATCTTAATAATATAGAAGGAAATCCCTAAGGATTATAACTTTACTTTTTAAGGATTTATCTTTATTATAATATATATTCTAATTAATTTTAATAGTTCCTTAGGTATTATCTTTATAAATAATACAGAGGAAAATATTAAGCTCTATTAAAAGTAGAAGATTAATAATATCTTTAAATAGAAAAAAACTTACTTCTTATTAATATAGACTATAGCTTTTAATACTATAGTAATAATAATATTTCTAACTATTATAAATATTCTAAATATTATTTCCTTTAATATTACTATAATAGCTATTATCTTAGTAATCTTTACTAAGTTTTCCTTTACTAAGAATATTCAAGTTATAACTAAAGGAATCTATATTCTTAACTAAGCTTTACTAGCTTTTATACCCTTAGACTTATTAAATACTACTATTCTTTAAGATTATTATAATATTAATTTACCTTAGAAGTAATACTATCAGGTAATTTCCTTAATATTTACTTTTCTTACTTAAAATAATAAGCTAATTAATTTACTTCTTAAGATTATTATTAATAAGAGCTTTAAACTTCTAAAGATTCTATAGTAAACCTATATATAATATACCTTAGACTTACTAAAGAATATTATAAATAAAGGTATTTATATCTATAGTAAAGACTTTAGCATTATTAAGAAAGTTAAAGAATTAATCTTATATTACTTAAAGTTCTAAACTAATATAAGTTTTATCTAAGTATTTAAAGGGGAAGAAATATAAATACTACTTATTAATAATTAGTATAAATACTATATAGCTTAAAGACTTTATTTTAATAGTCTTAAAGATTAATACTTTATTAACTTAACCTTTAATATATTATATTACTAAGGTAAAATAAAATAAGTTAAAAAATTAATACTTTTCTTAGTATTTATCTTTATAGTTTAGAAATAAGTTAAGGAGGAATCTAAAGGCTATATAATTATTAATCTTAAAATATTAAATAAAATCTTAATATTTAATAATTATTTTCTTCTTTAGTAAAAAGATATAATATAGACTCTTTATAAAACTACCTTTATTATAATAATTAATACTTTATTTTTCTTTTTTTAATTTAGAATAATCTTTAAATACTATAATTACTTTATAATAACTAATTATAAAAGCTTTAAAAGGTTAATAATAATACTAATAAGATATTATAACTTTTCTATTTATACTTAATACTATATAGATAGATTACTTTATTTTTATTATACCTTTTATTAAACCTTTATTAATAATATTATAATTTTTTCTAAATTAATAGCTAAATATCTAAGATACCTAGAGATTCTTTTTACACTCTTTAATAAGTAGAACCTTATTATCTCTCTAAAGAAGAACTAGATTAAATACCTTAGTATTTAACTATTAAGATTTTATATAAATACTTTAAGTTTCTTAATAATAGTTAAGAGAATAATTATATTTATTTACCTTAACTTCCTTAGTTAACTTAATAGTCTTAAGTAATATATTAGAACTATAAAATATATTTATTACTTTATTCCTTATTATACTTAGCTATTAAAACCTCTATAAGCTTAGAAAATTACTCTCTTAGCTATAGAATATAAGGAAGAAAGAATTATTAATAATAATTCTAATTAAGATAAGGTATATACTTAGATAATATACTTTATACTTAGTAAGAGTAAGGAAATTATCTTCTTTACTTTCTAAATAAAGATTATTTTAAGATAAATATTAAATTACTTTAATTTAGCTAAGTAATTATTCCTTTAACTTAATATAAACTTAAAATAAAGCTTTAGTATTATATTTTATTACCTTTATAATAATTATACCTAAGAGTTAAGATTTAATATATTTATAATTATAGTATAATTAATCTATCTTTATTAACTATACTCTAATATTTAGTAAATAATAATATTGACTTATAAAGCTTAAAGTTATATACTTTTTTTAAGCTTTAAAAAGACTTTAAATATCTTTATAATCTTTTAAGCTTTCTATAATTATATTAACTAATTACTTTATTACTAAATAGATTATTAAAAAAATATCTCTTAAGACCTTAAGTATTAACTAAGTAAACTAATAACTAATTATAACCTTAATATACCTTTCTAAGTATAATCTCTATATATATTACTTCCTAAGTAAAAAGAACTTTATTCTTAATACTCTAAGCTATATAATTATTCTAAAGATTAACCTTAATTTACTAAGGCTGTAGTTAAATTATATAGTATTAAATAATATATTAATAGTATCTAAAGTTTTAATAGTTAATAATACTAAGTAATAATTCTAAGCTAATTATATAATAGATAAGTATTTCTCTAAGGTTATTTCTATAATCCTAAGGAAGACTTTTATAATAAGTAATTAGTTAATTAATAAGGATATTATAAGAGCTTTTAAGCTTAGTATACTCTTTATACTTTAAGATAGACTATTATATTATAATAATATAAATAATTATATTAGACTCTATATACCTTATAATATAAAGAGAGAGATTCTTAGGATAGCTTATAATAATTATAATTACTTTAGAATAGAAAGAATAATATAGAAACTATTAAAGCTTTATATTTATATCCTTTATTATAAAGTTAAAAAATATATCTATAGATATTAAACTTACTACTTAGAGTAAACTAACTAAAAGTAAAAAATTAATAACTATAAGTCTATTTACCCTTTAATAATACTAATATATATTATTATAATAGACTTTATTATTTACTTATCCCTAATCTTTATAAAGAACTTACTTTAGGCTCTTAAAGACTTCTCTATTTATAATACTCTTCTTATAATTATTTATATAGTAAGTAAGAAAAGTCTCTTTATCTTTAGCTTTTTAAAGTATTTAGTAAATTATTAAACTATTATTTTAATAAGGTAATTTATACTATTTAACTAAAGTATACTAAAGATTATTATCTTAAATTATAATTTAAAGTTTATTTTCCTATTCTAAAAGACTCTATAGACTACCTTTAGTATAAAGCTTATAATAACTATAGTATATTACCCTTAGGCTAATAATATTTCTAAGAAATATAATAAGACTATAGAAATTACTATAAGATTTTACTATATAGAAAACCCTAGATTTAATTAAACTTATATCCTTTTAGCCTTATAGTAATATCTTAATAGTACGTATAATATTAATATATAAGCTTTAGTTTATAAGTTCCTTTTTAATACTAACTTTTATAGCTTACTAAAAGCTATATAATTACTTAACTAGAAAACTATTAATTTATTATTCTTAAGAAAAGTTATATAAAAGAAAGTATAACTTACTTTAGACTTTACTATTACTAAAGCTAAGAAATAGTATAATAATAAGTATTAGTCTATTTAGCTTAAAGCTAAAGATTAAGTTTACTTATATCTTTATAATAAATATAATCTACTTAATATTCTTATAAAGAAATAGTCCGAATAGTATATTAAACCTTTTAAGATTAAATATTTAATAGAATGCTAGGGTTATTAGATAGATCTAAACACTGCTTCTTAGTTTTCCCAGTTCTAAATAGCTCTAGCTATGTTTAAAAAGCTGTGGATTTGTGGGAGTTTAGAGACAACTAACCAAGTAAAATCTGGCTATTTTCTGTGCTATTTATATAGCAAATTTCAGTGATAATATTAATAAACTTATCCCTTATCTCAGGGAAAATAGGATAGTCGCTAATAATACACAAGAAAAAGTCTACAAAGACATCAACTAGGTTGTTTTTCTTAATACTCTCGAAACCAGTGCTTATCAAAGTGAATAATACGAGTATTAACCAGTTGATTAAGTCTTCCGGATTGGTACAGTCGGCATTAAGGAGAGGCAAAAGCGCTCTACTATTTTTGTTTCTGTTAACTAGATTTTTAATATTAGCTACGAAACGGTCGTTCGTTCGTCGTTTTGCATATTGTCTTGTAGTAATGGTCTCTAGCAGGGTCTTATTCCGATCTAGGTCTTTCTGTAACTGGCCGAAGGCGTTAGCAGCGTTGAGCTTCAATTGGTATTCACTCGTCGGGACATCGAGGCCGAAAAGAGACGCATCCTCATCCAAGGAGAATCTCATTGCTGAGGCACGGTGTGGCAAGGAAACCAATATACGTGACGGGCACGGCGATAGCGTGGATAGTGAGGATGGTGAGGGCAGCGACGAGGACGGCGACGAGGACGGCGACGAGTGCGGCAACGATGGAGGAGAAATGGGCCGATGTGTAATCAAGGTGATTGGGCCACCAGAGCTCCAGGACACGAAAGGCGTGGCCTATTGGACAGTCGTCATCCTCAGATATCAAACACGTGTCCCTCCCCACCAGGCCTTCGTAACTAGCGTGCTGTAAGTTTCTTAGCGTGCTAACAGGTTCACAGCGTGGTACATGGGAATTTGGCCCCCTAATGCACTTGATCATTGGGGTTGTCACCCCGCGCCAGCTAAACGGGCGACTCGGGTTGCATGCTCTCGTCCTGTTTGGATGCCACCCAACCCTCACCTACAGCGAGAATGATTTAGGAGGGCTGTATCACTCCAAGGGAAGATCACGTAGCACTTCATCATTCGCGCGAAAATTCACCCACGCCATTTGACAAAATAAGCGAGGATTCCCCCCGCCCCACCATGATGCATGATCTCGAGAGACCCTCCAGTTTCGGTAGCTTCGTGGTGGGGGGGCTGAAGGTGCACTTGGGACAGAGTGACTTGCCTTTACTCATGCGCTGTTGGGAGAGCACCACCTTTATGCTTTATGCATGCATGCCATCGTGTAGATCAGCCGTTTCTAACCACATCTGATTATCAAGCCAGTCGTGGAGTTGCCAACTCCCCCCTTTCGAGTTAATCATAGGCAGACAGGCCGGTCATATGGTCAGTTGCCTACTGCGCAATCGTAGGTTGAGACGTTTTGCTCTGATGCCCATCCTGCCTCATGCAATGTCAGAACAGGATGGCTGCGTTTAAGTCACAATAGGACACCTCTCTTGCCTGAGTCTTTCGGAGTATTTAAGGGTATGCCAGTCGCCATTCTCTCACCAAAACCCATCACTTTGCACAGATACCGCCAACCACAGACTATCATCTTTCCTCAACTTATCTCTTGCAACGCACGGCTAAGATCTTTGCTCGCCTTGGATTATTTCCAGTACCCCTAGTCCACCATGTGTACCGAGTATTACACCACCAAAATTTACACCTGCGGGGATCGTACCGAGGAGACCGTCTCGTTTGATCCTTGTACGGATTAGTCGAAGGCGGGACATGTACTTAAGAGATCCCCAATGGGGTCGAGGAAAGAACGCGTCAAGTGTGGCAGGGCTGGCTGTAGAAGCCCCTAGAGTATGTAAAGAGTTCCCATCTCAAATGTTATCGAGTATTCTAATGCTAACTATAGAAGCTACGACACCATACAGATACAGAAAACTGAGGAGGATTACATGGGAATAGCTGTATCTAGTTATATGTACACTCTTGCAATATATCATCAGCATTCGAGTATTTTTTGTTCCAACACCCTGAGATAATCTCCCCCCCAAACAACTCTTCAACGTTAGGAAAGATGCCTTTCGTGAAGAGGTCATTGACACGCAAGTCATATTGGTCCATCTCTTCCGTTGAATCAAACAACCCACCACAGTCCCTATAGGGCCAGTGTCCAGTGATGATCGTGTAGAGAACAGATCCAAGGCTGAAAATATCGGTGGCCGGTGTTGGCATCCCAGTCAAGTTTGGGTCACAAAACCCGGCATCTGGGAGTCCCCCACCATCCAAGTCTAGCTCTGTACATATAGATCCACCAAAATCGCAAAGACAGAGATCCAAGGCTGTAGGACTGGTAGCATGGATGAGGAAGTTTTCCGGCCGTAGATCACTGTGTATAACACCTTTGCCGTGAATATAAGCGATAGACTCGATAGCTTGTCGGAACCATCTCTTTCGGAGGGGTAGAGGCATGGTATGGCTTCGGCTATTGAGATAGTTTTGTAGGCTGCCATGACTGGCCTCAGCAAAAAGTAACCCTGTTGGAAACTCAGCCTGCCATCCAAGGTATCTTGGACTATATTAGTATGAAGATCTCAGCCTCTAGATTGCTTGTTATACTTTACAACCCTGGGGTGCTCTCCTAGTCTGTCCAATATCTGCCGTTCGACGCGGTAATGGTTGGAAACGCTTGGCCTTTCCCGTATTACTTGGTCCTCTAATATTGTGACTGGAGCTTTTAAGATGACTCCTGGCTTGATTTGGAAAAAAATGCATGTTGAGCCCAGAAACCGTAGCCTCTCCATCGAAACAGCGGGTAAGCACGTGGTCTCCGGGGGCATGGTCGGTCGAGATGGGGTCCAATCCGTGGGAGATATTCGTAATGCCGGGACATCCGAGTGATTCGGATGGGCGGGCTTCAGTAGATAGTGATGTGGATGTGCAGCGAAGTCGCTAAGCGTCAATGTTTTCGGCGAGTGGAATTGACAGGTGATGTTTTTTCTTGGAGGAATGGACTTCGGTCACAGGGGTTGTTCCAGCGGTGCCTCACGTGACTCTCTGTGATACTAACTAATTGTCTAGGGTAGGCGATTGATTTAGATGGAACACAGAGCTAGACGCTGAATGGTGTACTCACTTGGCGTGAGAGCATTTCGTTTGCAGGAAGAGGTCAATTTAGAGGATATAGACTATTCACCTAATTATAAACACTACTAAGTTATCCTAAATAGACAACACGCGCTCATCCTTACATTAACTTAGAGCAGTCCCCCTCACATTAACTATAACCAGGGAATAGCATCCTAGAGAGTATAATAAACTGCTCCTAACCTTACTACCTCTCTAGAGTACTATTCATTACCTATTACTATCTTTCTAACTATACTAAAGAATAATTTACTCCTTATAGTATTAGTACTAAGTATATTTAGAGAAATAATATCTATTAGGTAGTAAAAGTAATTAAATAATAAGCTAAATGCTATAATAGTATATAACTTACTTCTTCTCTAATAAGTCTCTATTAAGCTATATATTAAAAATATCTTATCCTTAAACTTAATTTACTCTATACTTTTAATATTCTAGTATTACTTAATAAACTATTTTTTAAGTAATCCTTAGTTAATCCTTTATATAAACTAAGTATATATATTACTATAGTCTAAAAATATTCTATAGTTATTATTAAGTTACTAAGTAGTAGGATTTATTTCTAGTATAAGGAGGAACTTAAAACTCCTTTTTTAGTACTTAATAATAGCTTTCTTAATAGTTATACTTATCTTAAGTTATTACTATAGATATACCTTCTTAGTATTAATATTAGTATAGTATAAATAGCTTATATACTATTTACTAATAAAGTATTATATATAGCTTATATAAAAGTCTTTAATAAAGCTTAAGTAATTTTATATACTTAAGTAATAATAACTAATAATTAATTATATAAGTTATATATCTATATCTATTATTATTAAACTATATATTAAATTAAAGAATTATTCTAAATTATCTTTATAGATTACTAAATTTACTAGCCTCTTATCTAGTAAGAACTAGTTTAGTATAATTATAACTTAATTATTTAGCTTAATACTAATTATATAGCTTCTATTATAGGAACTCTATATAGATTTAAAGAAGGTTAATAAGACTTAATATAAACTCTTATTTATTAATCTAATTACTATAGTAATATTTAATTATAATATCTATAATACTAAAGCTTCTATTATCCTAATAGTAACTTCTATAATTCTACTTTAGGCTAAAATAGTAATAATTATATTATTCTCTAAATCCTAAGTAATACTATATAAGGCTAAGATATTAATTATATTAATAATAGATTCTTTATACCTAAGGATATAGAAATCCTAGTTTAACTAAGGTATAATAAACCTTAGAATAAAGAATTCTAATGCTTAAGACTTACTAATAATATAGCTAGAATTAAATATAGCTAATATTAATATAACTAGATATCTAAAAGTTTTTAAAAGATATATAACTAGGTTAATATATAATTAATAGCTTTTATCTATACTAAGATCTCTAAGAAAAGCCTCCTTAAGTATTAATATATTATAAACTTTAAGTTAATTAATAATAGTTTATAGTATAGCTTAATATATTATAGCTAATAGAACTTAGTTAATAGTTACTATATTTAGTAAATGAAATTATTAATTAACTATTAATAATTAAAGATACTAATATATTAGCAATCTTATTAGTATATATAAACACTTAAATTAAGACTATAGTATATTTTAATAAGGTTATAGCAGTTAACTCTAGAGTGAATACTAATGTAGTACTTATAGTAAAACTGTGCTAAGACTCTTAAGTGTATAATTAAGCGTTTATAAGTAATCATTCACTTGAACGGGTATTTGTTTTAGTCGTGCGGGTAAGTGCAATTAACTTAAGTTCCAGATCTTAACTTCCAAATACTGACATACCTCTAAGAGCCTTGTCTCCCGCTTTAGAGCTCTCTGTAGCCAAGTACTCTATAGGTACTCTATTGTACAACAAGTGTTTATGTATATACCTACTGTAGTCCCCTGCAGTAGCTTGCCATTCAGCAATGCATAGTGCATTAGCCCTGAAGCAGTGCACTGTCCTTATTTCTGAATAGCGCAGTAGCCCCCCATAGCTGTTTAGTGTTGCTATAATATCATAGCCTAGGCTTCATTGAAATGTAAACAGGCTATATTCCTTGTTTACGCTAACACATTATGAATGCTGATATGGGCACTAGAGATTAGATATATATGCATTAGTCCTAGTGAAATCCTGAAAATATATGCATTTTAAAGTGGAGGAAGTAAATATTTTAGTTAATAATTTATTGACTAAAGGCTAGCTTTACTGCTATAATAAAGAAAGTATAATAATCTTAATAAAGTAAGTATTTACTCTTTAAAGTCCTTAAAGTCTATTTTATCTATAAATAAAAGATTAGGAACTAAGTCTATTAACTCCTTAATATCTAATTTATTAGTAAAGTAGAAATTAGGAACTAAATCTATTATATTATTATTACTTAAGTATTCCTTATACTCTTAGATAATCTTTAACCTTTTATATCTAAGGAAGACTTTAGTATAGCCTTTATATATTTAGTCCTATAGAAATAGAACTTTTATTATTAGAATATAGATTTCTATTAAAGTTTTAAATATTTTACTATAGAAATACTATAAATTCTTACTTTCTATATACTAAAAGGAGTAAATTATATAAAAGACTAATATAGAGAGACTAGCTAATTCCTTATATATATAATACTATTTATATAGTATTTTATAGAATATAATAGTAATAGAATCTTAATTAAATAATAGTTTATCTAGGTTAATAAATAGCTATAACTCTCTAAGGATTTAAAGAATATTCTCCTTTTTATTATTTAATAATTAAATGCTTATATAAGCTAATGCTTTATACAGTTTAATAGTAATTAGATCTTTATTAAAGGATATAAACCTAGGCTTTTTAGATCGCTATATTAACCTTAGGATACTTAAAATGTTTCTAGGGGAAATATTAATACTAATTAAGATAATAGTATTACTATTATTATATAATAGTTCTAAATATATTAAGAATATTAAAGGGTAATAAAGAATAATTAATAAAGGATAATAAGATAAATAATAAAATAAAGTAAATAAGTTAAGAATAATTTATATATAAGTAATATTAAAGACTTAATAAGTAATTTACTTTAGTATCTTATTAAATTTTAATAGTACTAAGTAAAGGTATACTTAAAAGTAATTATATATTAGTTTATTATTACTTTAATACTTAGTAAGTAAGTATAGATAAAGCTTACTAGATTTTTATATTTCTATAATAAACTTTTTTTAATAGCTCTTATAATAAGTCTTAATATATATATATATATTAGTAGAATCTATAGTAACTAAGATAAATAGTAAAGATTATAACTAAAAGATAAAGCTTTATCTTAATAAGAATTACTTTTATTTTATTTATTCTTATTATTATTTTAACAGTAAAAAGAGACTTAGAATAATACCTTAAATTAATAGTAATTCCTTAAGAAAATATATAGTAAAGCATTATATAGATATTTTTATTAACTAGCCTAAAGCTATATTAAATTATATAGATATATTATAATAATTTTATATTTAAAACCTTTTAGTAGGAAAGTATTTTATAAGAATAATTATTAAGTTAAAGTAGGAAAAGAATATTAATAAAGTATTAAAATAGCTTACTATTAATTTAATAATTAGTATATAAGGGATAAAGAGTAAATAGTAATTTATATTTTAATTAGAAAAGAAGAATTTTAAATTCTCTTATAAAATAAAGGCAAAGGACTTAAACTTTAAACTTAAAGTAATTTCTCTAGTCTTTCTATAAGAAGGGAAGAATTTTTCTTAAAAATAAAAATAGAAATCTCTTTTTAATCTTAATAATAATAATTCCTTTATAATTTTCCTATCCTTTTTATAACTATCTATTTTACCCTTATTAAATCCTTACTAATAATTTATTAGTTTATCTATTTAGAAACCTTTATTATATTATCTTTATTATTTATTCTAAATAATTACTATTCTTATCTTATTATTCCTTATAATATTATAACTTAATTATATAATAATAAGAATTAATAAGATAAATTATACTGCCTTTTAATTCTCTCTAGTTAAGGAATTTAATAATAATTTCTAGCTATTAAAGGCTTTTATAATAATAAATAATAGCTTCCCTAGAATCCTTAATTATATTCTTTAATTATTAAATATATAAGATCTATATAATAGGGATTTTCTTTTTACTATAAGTTAATTATCCTTATTATAATAATTATAAATAGTATCTTTTATATATAATCTATATTATACCTATAGTACTTTAAAGGATATAAGTTTCCTAATAGATATTATTAGTAATCTAAGCTATACTAAGAATTAGAAAAGTAATAATAAAGACTAACTTATTAAATCTATATATATTAAGTCTATAAATACTAAGCTTATATATAATAAGTCTATATACCTTAAGCTTAAGCTAGTAAATATAAAGTCTATATATAATAAGCTTATATACCTTAAGCTTAAGTCTATAAATATAGAGTCTATATATAATAAGCCTATATACTTTAAGCTTAAGCCTATAAATACTAAGTCTATATATAATTAGCCTATATATAATAAGCCTTTATAAGTAGAGTTTATATATATTAAGTCTATATTTACTTAATTAGTATATAGATATATTAATTATAGGAATAATTAACTTAACCCTATTAAGCTAGTATATATTACTATATTTAGATATACCCTAAGTCCTAAGGGTAATATTATTATAATTAATAAGTTTAAACTATAGTTAAAGGTTAGTAATCTTAGGCTAAATATAATAACTTTAACTTTATATATTAATAATAGTTTAATAGTTCTTATTTTACTTAAAGCTAATTTAAATATAAAGTCTATATTATCTATAAGTATTCTATTTATTAATACTAAGAAAAAGATTAATCCTATTATACTAAGGCTATTTAAATAATTAGTTAATAAGCTTATCTATTCTATCTATTAAAAAGTATAATTATTCTTATTACTAAGAAATTTACTAGAAACTTATATAGTACTTTTCTATTTACTTAATATTAAGAATAGTATAAATATAAACTAATAGTTAAATAGCTTATAGTTAGCTTCCTTACTAAAAGCAGTAAATAGTAAATAGTATATAAGAGCACTTTACTATATACTTATTACTATAGCTTTCTATTAATAGTATATATCTTAAGTAAAATAATTAAAAGAATAAAAGAATAAATAAGTTATATAAAAAGTATTAAGAAGAATTCTTAGCTTAAAACTAAATAAAGATATAATAAATAGGTAATATTAGGAATAATACTATAAGAAGATTAATATATACTTAATCTATAGGTAAAAATAGTCCTAGCTTATTAAGGAGCTAAACCTTAGTATTTTACTTATTAATATATAGTAAAATAGTTTCTCTTAGTAAGATATTAACTACTAGATAATAAGCATTTTAGTTTTACTAATAATACTATACTATATATAGTTATTAAAAAGCTATAGAATAGTCTAAAAAAAGTAATAACTTTAAGAATCTTAATAGACTAAATTAATCTATTCCTTAAGAATAAGTTTATATCTAAAGAAAGGTTCTATAAAGAGTTAAAGGTAAAAAAGTATAATAAGAGTCCTTAGATAAGTAAGCTAATAAGTTATTAATAGGGATTTAATAAGGGTAAAATAGACAGTTATAAAAAAGATAGGAAGATTATAAAGAAATTATTATTAGGATTAAGGAGAGATTTTTATTTTTATTTTTTAAAGAGATTCTTCCCTTCTTATAGAAAGACTAAAGAGATTACTTTAAATTTAAAGCTTAAGTCCTTTACCTTTATTTTATAAGAGAATTTAAAATCTTTCTTTTCTAATTATAATATAAATTACTATTTACTCTTTATCCCTTATATACTAATTATTAAGCTAGTAATAAGCTATTTTAATACTTTATTAATATTCTTTTCTTACTTTAACCTAATAATTATTTTTATAAAATACTTTCTTACTAAAGAGTTTTAAATATAAGATAACTATAGTATATATATATAATCTAATATAGCTTTAAGTTAATTAATAAAGATACTTATATAATGCTTTATTATATACTTTCTTATGGAATTATTATTAATTTAGGGTATTATTCTAAGTTTCTTTCTACTATTAAAGGAGTTATTAGTCTTAAATTTAAGTTTACTTACTAAATACTTTAATCTTAATTATCTATATAATTAAATTAGTAAATAAATAAAGAATCCTAAGAAGCTTATCTTAAGAAATATTAGTTTAGTTATTAGTTTAAGCTTATTAAAGAGGCTTAGAAGAATAATATAGCTAAATAAGAATATTATTCTTATATATCTATATCTTTCTAATAAGCTCCCCTTTATTAGAGTTAAGTTTAGTATTCCTATATATTAAGAGATTTACTCTTATTATATATAGTTATAACTATTTAAGATAGCTTTAAAATAAATAGTATATTAGTATAATAAGATAAAAATAAAGAGCCCCTTTATATATATCTTCCTATTTCTTCTATATAATAATTACTTTATTCTTTTAGAGATTAATAAGAGGGAAAGTTTTATTTACTATTATAACTCTTTTAATATAGGGGAAAACTCTAATGTTAAGGTTTATACTTAAGACTATATTTAAGACTTTAACTTACTATTTTAATATAGGTAATATATAGAAAAGAATTTCTATATCTTTAATATATAGATAAGGTAAATTATTAAACCTTATATAGAGTATATATTATATATATAGCTTATTAATATCCTAGGAAATACTATAGTAGAGTAATAGCTATAGCTATAGTTTACTTATAATTAGATATACTTAGTAATAAATACTTACTTAGCTTTTTATCCCTAGGATTATAAGTAGAGATAATACTAAGGAAGTAAAAGTTAAGGCTATTAACTTTCTTTACATAGCCTAGGCTAATAATAAGCTAGTCCTTACTACTCTAGCTATTTTAGTATTAAAGAGAAAATAGAAAGTTATATTAAGAAGTAATAGTAAATAATAAAAGAAGTATAAATAATAGCCTATAATTAGTAAATAGAGTAATTTTTAACTTTATTATAAGTATATAATGAAATAAGATATAAACTAATATAAATAGTATATAGATTCCTTTTCTTATATAAGAATAATATAATAATTACTAGAAGAAAACCTTCTCTATTCTAATTAGTTACTTAACCTTAGTTATCCTAATTAACTTTATATAAATTAAAGATAATTAATTCAGTTATTAATATCTCTAATAAATATATTAATTAATAGCTTATCTAGACTATACATTTAAAAAGTAAACTTAATTTTACTATAGTAAGTAGGATTAATAGCACTATAAGTACATACTCTCTTAGTATTAAGATTAAGCTATTATTTTTAATAAGCATCTATAACACCCGATTTAATTTAACCTAGGCTTAGCAGTAAACCTCTATATATAATTAGACTACTAAGCGAGCCCGCTTATGCTAGCACTTAGAGTCAATTCTCCCAGAGCACTCTTCCCTAGGGCACCGCCCTTCGTCAGGCCGCCTTCCCTGCGGCACTTTTAATGAGTACGCATCAATATAGAACACGGCGGGACCCTTCCCTAAGTACTACCTTCCCTGGAGCACCACTCTTCCCTGGGGCACTACTCTTCCCTGGGGCACCCTTCTCAGGGGCACTTATAAAGACCTTTCATAGGGGACCCTTCTATGGACACCCTTCACATAGCACCTAACCCTCAATGAAAGCACCCCCCTACTAATATTAACCTCCAGGGGATTCAAATTAAATCTATAGGCTTATACGTATATAACACTATATCTCCATATAAACAGTGAGATATGTTCACACGAGAATTCCGAGGTCTATTAAGTCATCTTACAATGACGGACGAGGTTCCAGATATAATGAGGCGTATAGCTACGATAAGATTACACGAGGATAGCAGGTCCGACGAAGACATAGACATGCTAGACCTTAATTACCCTTCGCGGATATTACAATTTATTATACTCTTATACCTATCTATTGCACATTTAAGTGGGGGCAGTATACTTAGTATTGCAAATGACTCTAATGTTATTATGTATAAATGCTAGGATATACTTATTACTCTAGATAGCTCTAGTAGATTCCTAATATAAGGAAGTATTACTATGCTACTTATAACTGATTAATCAGTATCCTAGAGGGTTTCTTATGCCTTATAGCTATTAGCTGCACATTTAGCAATAGGTTATACTACTCCTATTAGAAAATAAGTAAAAAGAAAGAAATCCTTAGCCTAGATAATATCTCTATCCTATAGTTTCATAAGGTATAATATAATTAGTATCTTTGCTAGAACTTAGAAGGTAACCCTAGCTACCTAAATATTACTTCTTAATAAGACTATACTTCTAATCTCTATCTTAGCCTATAATTTAACTACTATAGTTAATGCTCTTAAGAGTGTTATTACTAATAAAGAGAGAATAGAGTTACTAGCTAAGTTTAGTTATATATAACTATTTAACTAGTTTAACCTTCTAGAAAATAGAATATAGTAGAATAGGTAGAAAGGGCTAATACTATTAGCATTTAGCTATAGTAATGCTAGTATTGCTATAAATATCTATATTTATACTTAGAAAGTAGCTTCTAATTTACCTTTCTTAAAAGGCTAACTCTAGGAATATAAGTATATAAGAGGGCAATGGAAAGAGCTAGTAAGTCTATTTACCCTCTTATTATTAGTTTACTCTAATATAACTAAGACCTTTAGGACGCAGTGTTTTCTAAATTAAGTGAAATACATATAGACTCTATTATTATAATAATTCCTAGTATTAATACATAGGATATTTCTTTCATTCTAAGGGTTAAATATAAGGTAGGCTAGGAAATCCTTAAGCATTTAGAATTTCGCTCATCATAAGAGTAGAGCGGCCCGCTACCCATTACTTGAATTCTACATCCGCGTTATACACCTTAACCCTACATCCCCGGGACACGGGTTGCCCCCCAGGCCCAGTGCCCGTTCGGTGGAAGGTAGCACGAGACTCGCCCGGTTGAAAGATCGTAATCAGCATCCCCTCCGCTATCACCAATGTTCGATCGCTTGAGCTTGCTGTTAAGTCCATCGTCGATTGTCAGTATGGGAGTTTATGATGGAATGAGTTTGAAGCCCAAGTGCTTGACGTGGCACCCAATCCATATGATCGGGCGTCGGAAAGGATCAGGCATAAATGCACGTGCTTTGACCCACAAAGGCCCTAACTCGACGTAGTCCTAGCGTCATGCGTGGCCGCACTCGCTGCCGTACTCGCTGCCGCACTTGCTGCGCACTCGCTGCCGCAATTGACGCCGCACTCGACGCCGCACTCGACGCCGCACTTGGCGCCGTACTCGACGTCGGACCCGCTGCCGCTGCCGCTGCCGTAGCCGATCTTCCCCTTGTAGTAATCTTTGACAGCCGCATTCTGTGCTGGGCTTGGCATCTTGGATGAATGATAGTATGTGATCATCAGTGAAGGACAACACTAGACGAAGTCAGGAGTTGGCGAGACTGTATGCACTCCTAGAGATATTGATGACACTTGACAAACTCCAATCTAATTACTTGCCTTCGTTGGTATACCCGTGAACTTGGGGGCATGGGGGCCTACAAATTTATTAAAAACTCCATTCAAACCAACGCATGGCTAATGCATGAGACATCATGGAGGTCAGGGGCTGCTATGCCTCAATTGGACGGAAGCATGCGGCCTCTTACTGACCAGCCTAGTGTCTCAGTGAGCTCTACAACGCGGACAGCCAACACAAGTATAGCCTCGACCTTGGACACGTAGCCGATCACTTGCATACACCTCCTGGAATTAATCACTCTGGCGATCACATTTTCGATGTTGCGCTCTACGAGAAAGAACGTGATGCTTCGGACAATGGAAATCCATGGTCCGGTGGAAAGACCGGTGCAGTGGACTTGGAAAGAGCTAGCGCGGGCGTTGTTGAGATGGCCTCGCAATGACGAGTGGTATATGTTCTGGTATATTGTCATTGTCGCTGTTGTGTTCTTGGCTTCAGGTGCTTTAATTCTTGTCTCGGCGCTTGTGTGGCCTCATACAGCGTTCATACAAGCCGGTTTGTCCGGGCTGGTGCTGTCAAAGAAACATATCCTAAAACTTTTTCAGAGGAAGCGCGGGCCGGACACCATACTGCCATCGCCTCAAAACGGGAGCAATGGAGCTTTGGCCGGATCAACCAGCGCATTAGTAGACCCATCTACACAAGCCGTCTACATAGCAATTACCAAATGATATTGCGATACTGAGAATCTGTGAACACTCAAGTTGTGCTTTGGTCCTCCTTCACAAAGGTAGGGCCGCGTCTACGACCACAACTAACATGCCAATGGCCTCCTGTCAAAATTGAAGGGCAAGAAATGGCGAAGAATTTTCAATCGATGATTAACCTGAAAGACAGCTATGGATTGTACGCATCTCCTCTGCCACTTCCAAGTCCATACCCAACGTCTTGAACCACACTCGAAAATAGGAATCGATCCGCGTTCACGAAGTCGACGTCCGAAAAAATGGAGGAATCACAACCATAGTCGGTTTGAAGTTGTACTCCAGGTAGTTGAGATTGAGCACTTCTGGCTGTCTCAGCTATGTCGGGTGGCTCATTGATGAAGGTTTGGCTGGTAGCGATGGGAGGCGTCGTTGGAATGATGCATGTGGCCGTCGTTGGAGTGATGTATGTGGCCGTCGTTGGAATGATGTATGTGGCCGTCGTCGGTGGGATTGGCAGGGGATCGGCGGGCGTCCGAAATGGAAGGAGCAATTCGTCTGGGGCTTGAGCCAAAGTCGGGTTTTGATCGTCCGAAGCAACGTAGAATTTGGATAATTCTTCTTGTTTCGCTAGCAGACGGGGTGGCCGTTTGCGCTTCTTTTTGGCGTTGTTACCGTCCGGTTGATCCTTCAAAATGCGTTCTACGCCACTTAGCCATTGTAAGGATATCTTCTGTACATACCCAATGACCGCAATGACAAGTTTCTGATAACGTTCGATCAACTCTTTTTTCATAGATGATGCAACTTTTTTGGAAAAGTTGTGAAGTCGAACGTCGTCGTTCGGTAGGTGTGTCTCATAGCTGTTGTCGACATGGTTAGCAAATGCAAATAAGTTTTGGGATGACTTACTCGTAAACATTTTTTTCGACTGAAACAATAAGTAGAATTGGAGACGCTTGATATAAGCGTAAGAGAGGGCTCGCTCTGTATGCGATGTCGCTGCAGGTCCTGGCTTCAACGCCAAGGTAGGTTGCAAAACGTGACCCGTCGCTGGCAAACCTTTGTTTGAGTTCATTCCGGAGCCAAGAGAAAAGTAGCGTACATAGTCGCTTGAGAATCTGGTTTTTGTTTGAGCTTCCTTGGTGTAGTCGGTAAGCTATGTTGTCACCACGGGGTAGGAGATCCAGGAAGGCGCGTGGCGACTCCACGCACATAGGGTCGACTTTGTAGCCCTTTGTATCAGAGGGAGTGTTCTTTGTATCGAAAGGAGTGTTGAAGGAGAAAGAACTCTTGAGGCAAGACTCGAAATCTTTGGGTAGTTCTCGTGTCGTTACATCATGAAGTAGGAGGGCGAAATTGTGGAGGAACTACAGTCGTGAGCTAATGAACGGTCCTCGTTGGATAATGCTTACCTCCGGCGTCGCTAACTCGGCCAAGGGTATGTCTGGTTCGTCTGGATGACGCTCCGCTACTTCGCTTACCCAGCCCGCGACGAACTTGCTAGGTTTGGCACCCATGATAGTGAAAGGTTGAAAATTGCCTCCTTAGCCTGAGCCAGGCGGTGTCGGCTGTAAGCATTGAAACCAAAAGCCTGCCTTAGAATTAAGGCCTGCTCTCAGCCTGAGAATTGAACCCATGCTAGCCATAGGCCTGCTCTCAGCCTGAGAATTGAACCATACTAGTCATGGGCTTACTGAGCAGCCACATTTGACGCGTCAGCCATGGCATGACCAGACGGGCAATGGTCGCGAGAATCGCAACCCCTAACACGTCACAACACCCACCTCGGCTAACAGTGGTCTGCTTGAGCCCCTCAGATAAGGAACAAGACATCCAATCGCCGTCTCATCACGTCACATTTCATTAGCCAGGACGGCAAATGAGGCGTAGGTTGTGTCTCAATGGACAACAATCCCCCCGAACCTCGAGATTCCTGTAGGGCTACCCTATTGTTGACCTGTTGGGCGACGTAGTAAGGTGCCTCCGTGCTGTGAGAGCTGTCACATATACTCCTCACCCCTCGGCCAATGCTTTACCGACTTCTCAAGCCAACTTTCCCCTCTACAACCAAATGGATTCAATTCTTCCTCGTATTTTAACACTCTGCAAGAGTCAAGACCTTGAAGTCGGCTCGATTCTCGTCTATCGGACTTTCTTACAGGGCAACCAAGTTTTAGAATGCCTACTATTGAACGTCATCATCTCAAGACTAGAGGCAGTCAGCCGAGTGAACATTTCACTTGAACCGCCCAAACCAACCCTCGAGTCGCTTGTTGTGCGCCTTGCGCGTCTAGAGTCGAAGTTCATCGAGAGGAACCCACATCCCCGACAACGTATCCCGAGAGCAACACGACAAGGTGATCAAGGCTCCGGGTTGAACTTGATTTCTGTTCGATCGAACCCCCCAACCCTGATGGCAGTGAGGTTGGCTATCATCGCTCAACAGAAGCTCCAGCCGTTGAAATGGATCGAGGCGATGTGGGTGGTGACTTGCGAAGATGATGACCTGTTGCCCGCGGCTTCGAGATACTGCAGCATGCTATACTCGCAGCTCGGTCAAGATTGGCCTGTCCGAGAAGACCTCCCTTCAATCCTGCATGCTCTCTACGAGGCCTGGATTCGTCTTGACGAACGCGACAAAACTGATACATATAGTCCATGGTATCGGCAAAGGATGAGGGGGCCGCCACCGCCACCGCCACCGCCTGCTCAAAGCTATGCAGCTTCAGACAATGACAGTGGTGAGGAGGAAGAGGGGGAGGAGGAGGAAGAAGAAGAAAAGAACAGTGATAAGGGGGGGGATAGTGACAAGGAGGGAGAGGACTGGGAAAGTGTTACCGCCGAAGAGGCGAGGAGTCCATAAGGTTCTAGATTCAACCACACCAATACCGAGAAATTGAGCACCGAGAAATTTAGCACCTAAACCTTCAAAATTGTCAACTCTCTGGTGTTTAACTACCAAGGAAGGAGGAACCCATGCTGGGCGAGATGACTCTCCAGGGGTACTGCAATTGCATTAGCCTCGTCTCGAATCTTCCCCATTGACAAGTTCACTTGGGGCGCGAGCAACTAGACAGGGGCAGATTCATGCAGGGGATGAAGCCAAATGTAAATTTCAAATGAGTCAAGCACAGCCTTATCGCTTTTGCCGTTGCTACGCAATACAAGTACTGCCGTCCGGCACAACGGATGGCGGACATCACACCTTCTTCCACTTTCATTTTGCGCAATGGAGCCATTTCAAGATCTCCAGCCATCCAGTTGGGAAATTGTTTCTTCTCCAACAGATGCTCAAATACTCACACATGCATGTAAGATTGGCAAATGTCATCCTGCCCCTCGAGGGCCGCTGAAGGATGAAATTCGGAAACTAATTACGGTGCGCGGGGCCACTTTTGTCGTCAAAGAAACCCTTGTGTGGAATGATCACGTCGAGTGGATGGGGGCAACAAGCCACAGAGAATGCTTTGAGCTGTTCCAAGAAGTGGACAACGGTGGACTCTACCGTCTGGTTAAGAAGCAGATCATATTGGGGCCTTGCCGCGTCATCTCCTACTGCCGCATTCCCTCTCTACACTCTCTAAGCTCGATCTCCATCTCGACTCCCTCATCGACTCCCGCCTATACTCCCCCATCGACGTTTGCCTCGACTCTCACTACTTTTCCATCGGGGCTCGTTCTGACTCCAGTCTCGGCCGATAGTACATCAGGGAGGGGTCGGGAGGCTATGGAAGGAGAACTATTTCCCTCTTCACTTATTCCACATTCTGTACCAACAAACTACTCAATTATTGAGTTGGAAATGTTTTTGCAACAAGTGAAAGAGTCGAAGTATGGACAGTTAGTTGGAGCAGAAAAGAAAAACTGAACTGCCCCCTGGCCAACGAGGAAGGGGGTGTAGGCATCCTACATGGAGTGCAGCGGCTAGATCAAAATTGAATGCGCCCCCACCTCAATTGTGTGACCCTCGGTTCTGTCTCTTCGTATTATACCCCTCAATCCTCTCCGCTGTTCTTCTCTCCATGTCGCTCTACCACTCTGTCCTCTTCTCTCTTCGTGACATGACCATGAACACCCAAGCAGCCCCGAATCACTGGCCTCCTTGCAGGCACGGTGGGACTCTCAATATCGGAGGTGACGAGTCAGTGAAATTGATGAAAGAAGAGTTCGTACAGGGATTGCGGTCCGGGAAGCCTTTTCTTAAAACCCTGCTCTACGCCCTCTCCCCGGACCTGTGGAAAGAAGTCAGCCAGGAGGCAACATACTATCAAACACATGAGGAGCTTGCCATACTGAGGCGTCATTGCGACGAGATTGTGCCACTCTTCTCCGCTGGCATAACCATTATTGATATTGGCGCCGGGCAAGTCCATCCACATGATCAACAGGTCGTGAAGCTAAGCTGACCGTATTAGGGCATTGGATAAAGCAAAGTGGTTGCTCAAGGCACTTGAAACAGCAGGTCTTACGTGCACCTATATCGCCATTGACATCGGCTGCGGCACTATGGCGCAAAGCATCTCAGCCCTCGCCAAAGAGTTCGACGCTTCACTCGTTTATATCCTTGGCCTTTATGGAACGTTTGAGGACGGAATGAAGTACTGCATCAACATCCCCGGGCCTCGACTATTCCTATCGTTTGGCTCCACCATATGCAACAAGCCCTACCCCGAGGCAGTCAAGGATCTTCAAGGGTGGTCCAAGGAATTAGGGCAGGAGGATGCTCTTCTTTTTGGACAGGATGCACACACGCTTGATGACAAAGAAAAGATCGAAAGAGCATACCACGGCCCCGCCTTCGTCGCATTCATCGAATCTATCAGGACGATTGCCTTCCAATTGACCGGGAAAGAGGTCTTTCACCAGGACAAGTGGGAATTGACCTGTTCGTTCAGCACGGGTCGGAGCCTTTGCCACAAATTTGAGTTAAGGGCAAAACAAAAAAGTTGTTTCGGCTATGTCTACGAAGCGGGCATGAAAGTCGATTGCTTTGCGTCATACAAACATGACCAACAACGAGTCGAAGACATGTGCAAGGAGGCTGGTCTCCGTGTGCAACAGAGTTGGAATAATAGGTCTGAAATGTGTACGTCTTTGTCCCATGCCACGTCATCTGTACGATACTAATGATTTTCAGTCCTATACTATATCAAGAGTGGAGAATAGTCCTTGTTTTCTTGTTTGCATGTTCGTCGCTGTCACGAAATACCGCTATACTCATATGCAGCAATAGTTTAAGCTACAACAAGTACTCGCTTATTGATAGCATTGCCTCACGATAGTTGCATGAGCATCAGCTCTCACACGTGATAGCCCTGTTGGTATTGTGGGGCAAGCCGCCTACCATTGCCAACGGATAACAAGGTAGACACAGTGGGAAGGACCCCGCCCCAGACAGATGGAGCCTCGTGACCAAAAACCGGTGATTAGCCGGAGCCAACATCGTGAAGTCGCCCCATCCCGTCAATCACCTCCACCACTGCGCGTCAAAGCTCAAGCAGGCACTCTTTCTAGTGAAATTCTGCAATAAATCCGACAGCCCCCAGAAAACAGCGATGCACTTTCAGTCTTATAAATATACATCTCCGCCCGGTGTCTGAAAACCCCCCTTTCGGCTGTGTCGATCAGTCGCAGTTGACAGAAACCGCCACACTCAATGGACAGCACCACCATCATCACGGATTGCCCGTCCATAATCAAGCTAGCCAATGAAGCCTGCCATTTACACAACGAGAAGACACTTGTCAACTCGCATTGTATGGCGGGCGAAACGAAAACGATATTACACGAATACCAGGCGACTGAAATTCACTGGGCAATCTTTAAACATTTCAAGGATAATCATGTATGTGAGAGTGAGTATCTACCAGGAAGCTTGTTGATATTTCCTCCAGGGAGAAGCTTTCGCCCGTGAGGGATACCTCGTCGAATCAGTCATGGGGAAAGCCCCATTTATCCTTGATCAAGGAGGAAGGCTTAGGGCGAGAGAGAACGAGATGCTTATCTTTATTCCCCTGGGTTACCTACAGGCCTATCCATCTCAACCACGCCCTGCCAGCGGATCCCCCATGGTACAACCTAATGGGGATTATGAGCCTGTGGTATTGAAACACCTTCGGGGTGATGAATGGTCCAACCTACAGTGGAGGACTGGGACGTACATCTCAACAACTGGCCGGATCAAGGTGGAAGCAGGAGCCATTTTCGGCGAGTGGATGACAATTACTTATAAGCCAGATATTAAATTAAACCAGTCCAACTGATCATTATATGAGGTTTTGCCCAAGCCTCTCCCAGTCGTAGTAGGGCGGCACAAAACACCAACACAACAATGAAGACGTCTAGATACATGCCAATAGTATAGCTCGTCCTGTAGGCGAGTTGAGTTGGGCCTTCAGTGAGCAGACTATTCGTTTCCAGGGCTTCCAGACCGTCCCGAGACGGAGTACGCAAAGAGGGTTGATTCATGTCGTAATATGCGATGACAATGTGTAATAAGCCGTTGATTGGTATGGTAATAGTCCTCTTTCTCAATCCATCTTCGAGACGCTGGACGCTGAAGTCACCATCGGGCGCCAACGAAGTCCAGGTAGCGTGATATTTCCATTCTGTAAGACCAGACGAAAATTCCTCCGCCACAAACACTTTCCCGTGCCATGTGAGATCGGGGGCCTCATTTGCGTTTGGTGGTCTGGCTGTGTGATTGAACTCGCCTCGGAGACACGCCAATACCAGTAGCTCCGCATCTTTCGTCGAGTCAATACGCCCGTGCCACGTAGGTTGTAGTGGGATCCATGGCTCCATAGTAGGTGAAAGAAATAGAGTAGAATGAGAAGAACCTTTGTGGTGAGCCTATACGGTTCCGCGAACTTCTGCTAAAGGGGTCTGATGTGTAAACTCTTATCTACTAGTGCAAGTCGGGTGATATGCGTTTTCCCTTGGTCGTATTTGCATTACGTGGGTGATGCTCTCTTTCGCTCCCAGGCCGAGGACCTCACGCGAGTCATGGCGTGCTCTCAGCCTGAGAACGGAGTTACGCTAATCATGGGGTTGCCTTCAGACCGATAATACAGTCATGCTAGTCACTGCAAGGCATGACGTATCATATCAGCTTCCACGGCGTCATGTCCGTTTATTCCGTTGAATGCCCGCCCCTCCTTTGTCGTGCCTCGCTCCGCGTGGTATCAGTTCTAGGCAAACCCTGGATTAGCATGGTTCAATTCTCAGCCTGAGAACATGGTTCGCCCATAAACGAGCTTATAAATCGTATTCTCCCAGTCTCAGAATTGAACCATGCTAGCTATGGGCTTGCTCTCAGCCTGAGAATTGAACCATGCTAGCCATGGGCTTGCTCTCAGCCTGAGAATTGAACCACGCTAGCCATGGGCTTACTCTCAGCCTGAGAATTGAACCACGCTAGCCATGGGCTTGCTCTCAGCCTGAGAATTGAACCACACTAGTCATGGGCTTGCTCCCTAAGAACATGGTCTAGATGCTGTGATATCGCCAGCAAGCATGTATGTACTACAATGACAAATCCGCCTGTAACCGAGGCTATCGGCCGCATTCTCAGCCCGAATCGCGCTAATGCAGTCGCTCTGGCTAGATAAAAAGGGACGAGGCAGACATTTGCCTCGTCACCACCCTGATTGGCCTGCAATCCCTTGCAGCAACTCCTTTTGCGAACCACACAGGTAGGTCCGCCGTCCATGCAGAACCATTGCCTACTCACCACTTTAAGCCATTAGATTACGGATTACGTCTCCTACAGCCTCGATAACCTAAGAAGTTCCAACAATACCAAGACTCCAATTCCTAAAATGGCAAAACCAGGATCTCGGGGAAAAGCGGTTGTAGGTCAACCAGCCTGTCAGGAGATTAAGAAACTCCAGGTCATGGTGACGACCACAATTTCAGTTCAGTATTTCAAGACAGTGACCAATATGATCAAGTACTCCTGTACAGTCTCAGCGTCCCCCCCCGCAAGCTTAGTCTTGCTAAAAGCGAGGCTATAGCATTGGAGCTCCCCGACTCCCTCCACCTTCGCTCAAAGCCCACGGACGAAGCCTTTTCCGGTCACCTGAAAGACCTGATCATCACAATACGGCAGGGAGGCCCATAAACTGCGCTCTGTATGGCCCCTGAAAAGCCACAGTCAAAGCCCTTGCATGGTGGTTGTGTTGTGCGTCACTAGGGGCAGGGGTGGGTGTTAATTGGAACTGCATGCTGGGCAATCTTTATTACTGAATCGAGGAAGGCGTGGAGGAGAACGTATTGAGATGATGTACATTGAGGCCAGGGTCGAGATCATGCCTGGGGGCCAGCCACTGTCATCCGCAGGTGTCCGGCCCGGAAAGACACTTCTTCCCCTAGCCTTAGTTAGATGGCCGAGTGGGGGCCCCTTGGAACGATAATCAATCTACGCTAGTCAAGGGTTCCATCCTAGGCCCAAACCCAGAACCACGCCCGCCGAGGTGTCCACTTTCGGCATCGAAATGAACCCAATACAGGCCTTACTATGTAGGCATGTGCCTTAGCCAGGTATGCCAACGTGGATGTGACATCCAGGAGCATGAAAAGATATAAGGAAACCGGTTGCCTTCTCAACCTTGCATCTCACCCCAGCACCTTCCTCCCACATACTGCAAGTTGCTCAGCATCACCTGAGCGAACCATGCAAGTGAGTCTACGCCGAGGCGATTTGATCTAATGCCATGCTAACCAGGCTACTCCTAGCTCAAGATGTCTTTTCCGTTAGATGAATTCCTCGCTACTCTAGATCGGAACGATGCTCCTGCCCCGACGGCTCAAGATTCGATGTCCATGGATGCCTACATCCGCCAGCGGACTGCCTTACAAGCCATAACTCAAAATGTAATAGGACGCATTAGTTCTTGCAACGCACCATCAGCGGACGACCTAGCCGTCCAGTTCATTGTGGAGGAATTGACTAACGACAAGTATGTTGCAAGCTTCGTCTCATCGTCGCTGCTGGATGACGAGAAGGCCCTGTTGAGTTTGGTTCTCGACTCATTGGAAGATTTGGGGGGGGGGTGTCTCATTTTTCAAGTGGACAGAGGGTGAGAGCAAGTCGGCAATCGACTCGGACGACGTTGTGATGCACATGTGCGAAAAAGAATCCATTCCGCCCACAGAGGTGTTCGAACGTTTGCCAAGAGCGGTAGTAAGCGATCCTTCACTAACCGCCCTATGTATGCTTACCTAGCGCAGCATTCTCTTTTCAACCTAATTCGCAATACTGAGGATACATTAGAACGGGGCGACATACCATCTCCTACAGTAAGCGCAAGTCTTTCTACAGGCTCCTTCACAGCTGTTCCACTAGTAAGTAATTTACCCAAGGCAGAGAGTGAAAGAGAGAATCGTTACTGACTTTTTTCTCCTACAGGATCTCATAAATTCATGGCAAACCCCAATCGTCTGGACAGCCCCGGCAGCCGCCCTTCCTAAGCCATTCGTCGACCACTTCCGGACGGTCTCCCAGAAACATGTGCCAGCTTCACGGAGCTCCTGTACTCCGCTACACCCTAGCACGTTAGAAGCCCCTAAGACTTCCCGTCGAGCTAAGCGAGCGGATCAACGATATCTGACGAGAGTGGATAAGCGATCAGCCACCAAGAAAGCTTCAAAGTCACGGAAAGTGCAGATGCAGCTACCAGCAAGCTGTCCCTCCCCTGCGGCGAGCAACGCTGGCTCCCTTGAACCACCTATCAAAGATGAGGCCCACACGCCACAGTAATGCAGCCCCTGGCAAAGAATTTGGGGCAGAGAGCTAGAGATGTGTATTTAGTTACGGAACTTTGAGATAATGAAGGGGCGCAAGCCATAGTAATAGTGTACATTGTAGAAACTTCAAATCGGCTCTTGCTTTCAAGGGCATATGATACACCTAAGAACAGCTAAGACCCAGTACCCAACCGCTCTGAGTCACTTGCTGTGAATCGACCTGATTGTAATGGATACGGCGTTCCAATGCTAGGGCAAGAATAAGCCTCATGTCCATTAAGGCCTAATTCTCAAGGCTAGCATCAATCCCACGCTATTCGGTGCTTGGTTCTCCCTTCCTAAGCTCCTCTTACATTAGACTGAGATTCCCTGTCAGTCTACCGAACTTTTGCATGGCCCCAATGCCCCAGGCGTCGTACTAGTGCTGCAGCGGACGTAACTAATACCTAACCTGGGCTTGCGTGTATGCAGGCCACGTCTCACTAGTGTGGCTTGATGAGCCGACAACGATCAAGTCACCCTAGGTCCTACAACTCAGCGGCGGGGGGCTAGGCCGGGGCGTCTCTCGCCTCAAACAGGGGAGGTTACAAGGTTCGGACGCACTCATTGTGCTCTGGGCCCTGGGCGAAAGGACCTTCCTCACCCGAATGGCCAAACAACCCCAGAATAGCCCCCCTCCTCACCATTTATATAAGAACGATGAGTCCTACAGACACTCTTCACTCCTTCATTCTTCATTCAACCGATCCTACTTTGCTGATCTTTTTCAGTCTTTTCAATTACCTATTGAACAGAATGCTCTATTTTTCTAAAGAAAGAGGAGAGGCGTACTGTGAGTTCTGGACATGCTGGCCATGAAGATAGTTATTGACGAGACTAGTGGCGAAAGGTGCCATCTTCGAGAGCGAGGTAGTTGACCGTTCACCTGCATCCAAATGGCCCGACAGGCCGCGTGAGATTGGTCCGAATGGGTGGACTAAGATACATTTTAAATAAGAGTGGTTTGATGCACAGGGGTGCTTGCGTAATCGCTGGAGGGAGTGCAGGTCTAGGGTAGCCTTACTTTGGAATCTGGTAGATCCACCAAGGCGGGTAGCGTAGGTCAGAATTAACCCCTAGAATACATTGGCGAACACGTAACCACAACGGACGTTAAGCGGCACACTGCCAGATTTCACAATCCTGCTGGCCCAGGAGGTCATGGGTCTAAGCCTTACAGCAGATAAATAAATTGTAATTTAATAGATGTACCTTTAGTAGGATAAGCAGTAGAACATGCTCATTTCGAACTCTTATGCATTGCCCACCTATGAACCTCACCCCCAAACGACCGTCTACCACGGTTCTGACGGCAAACAAGCTGAGAATTGATGAGGAGAGATAGATGGGATTTAATAAGCACGACGATCGAGAGAAATATCCTGTTGTTGGAAGACATAAATGGTTGTGTCTTGTGAGTAGTTAGCTCGGAACGTGCAGGTCCGTTATACTCGACTCTAGCCGTCGAAGCAATGAAAAGGTGAAGAGGCCCGACCAGGCCTCGCAATGCCACGAAGCTCGACTTCTAATTTTGTTGACATGCGATAGTTAGTACCTGTAGCGATACCGCACCACGTGTGGTGAATAGAAATCCAAGCAGCCTATGGATGTGTTCAATGCCCACTGAGTCGAGCAACAGGTCAAGACTCATTATCCTAGTGTCCAGGCCAATCTAAAGGGTGCAACTACATTCCAGCCATCAGCGGTGGGTCCACGCCTAAGACGCCATTCGGCCGGTGTCACCTTTGATACTGGTGCACATGGCACGGTTGTCTCGCTTGAGAGACCTGGATCTCGTATCACAGATGTTAAGATGGCTGCTGGAACTAAGTTGTTCTCGAACACCGTTGCCCTTGCGGCCGGTCCATAGACATCTTGGCTGCAAGCCAGCCACGGGACTGCCTTCAACTCAGCCCTACGAGGCAAAGAGCCCAGTGAAATGCCAGCCACGATCAATATGACTATGGGTGTCTTTTGCTTTGCACCTACACCCAACACGCATCAGTTGAAGCTCGCTCGTCACAGATTCGGATTTGCAACTCGAGTCCCTGCCGGCCCCCGCCGTGCCGTGTTATCCCTGAAATTTCGAGGGAACATTGCCGTCTTCGTTTACTTGCCTGACGATGCAAAGGGCACTTGGAGAGAAGTCATTCCTTTCCGAGGTGAATCTTGGAACGTGTTGGTACACGGATATTCCGACTGGTGACTTCATGGTCGACTAATTTCCATCCGAATCTGGAGGGGTTGCTCTTTTGCGACAGGTAGTTCAGGACAGTGAGTAGCTCTTGTCCGGTGCAAGGCTTTCGATGCGACGCATCCTTTGGTGCTTTTAAGTTCCCAGCTATGATAGGCAGACACATTTCTAGATGTTTTGAGCTCAAGACCGCTACATAAATCCAGAACAAATGGGCTGCTCGACTTGCAAGTGGGAATTCTAGACCGGCATCTGAGTGGCGACGGAAGCTACGGCGGGCCACGAATGCGGGCAATGACAAGCAGGGAGCAGGCAAAATTGTAGTGAGTATTGTAGGTTCAAGTAGAGCTAGCTAGTAGCGAAGCCGCATTCATTTTTAAGAAGATTGACTGGGTGGACTGTCCAGTGATGGAACTTCAGCGTAGAATAGGGCGACATGACTGTATTGAGGTAGGTTGCATGCGACAGCCCCCTGTTTTTCGGAAGCATCCATGCCAATGTTTCCCCAAGATTTGTTTCATAGAATCGCTATCTTAAAACACGCCAAGCACTGCTGACACCACTAACGCAATGCAGACGTTAAGCTTTGTAGCTTGATGCGCCACTGTATTGTCAGCGGCCCAGACCAAGTTGGATGCAACACATGCAGAGCCTCGATGAAGGCTATTATTACCACGAAGGAGAGAAGACGTAGCAGGGATGGCGTCAAGCATTCCATGGTAGAAGTCCCCCCCCCCCCTATTGCGACAATCCGCGTGACTTGATGCGCTGTCTTTTGGTCTCGGGGAGATCGAAAGCTAGACTTCAAAGGGATCAATTCGTTAATCCACCAGCTCCGGATCTAGGTAGACTAACGATTGCCGGCTGAAGGCCAGACTCCTGAACAACAAGTCCAACAAGTCCTCCCCCTGCTCCCCGCAGGTACTAGTGCTGTCGCTTAGCATTTGCCATGCACTAACTCGTGCCACTTGGATCGATAGTCTCTTGCAATAGCCGGAAGCCCTCCAGCCATGGTTTGCAAGTTTGTCCAGAACAATCAAGCAATTCTTAGCTGAAAACAGGGGCAAGGGGTTAGGCCTGTTGGCAGTATTTTTATTTTATTTTACCCTGCACAGATATCCACCTGTGAGATCTGATCTGTCTTGGCATTGGCGTGTGGCATGAATTCTCTCCCAGTTCTTGGCTGGCGCGGGCGAGAGTGAGAGAGACACGGCAGAACTGAAGAAACTTGACTCGTTCTGAGATAGTGATGAAGTATCCCATTCCTCGTCGCCAGCCTTTTTCGGATGATCATCCGGTCTTTGGCACATCCGACGTCTCTGCCCCCTTCCAAGTCGGCCGGTGCCGAAGCTAGAGGCCAGCTACTAACTAGCTCATCAAGTTCTGGTCGTATCCTTCTTTTGCCAGCATTATTAGCGTCGCCCAAGAGATGAAGAGGCGCATTCCAGACTCGGAAAGGGGGCACGCGACACTGCCGAGCGCCGACCCCTTGGGATATTCAGCCCGTACTTAAACAGGGCTGAAGCGGGACTGGGAAGCAGTCGTTGCTTTCGACCGACGGAACGAGGGCGGGGAGAATCCAACCTTCTCACACACTCCTTCGTCCGCTTCAACAGCAACTTCTGCGAGGGACCTGTCCCATCAACTCCAGGTGTCACCCGTCGCCATGATCCCCAACCGCCGCTGTATCGGCGGCGTCCTTTCTCGCTGCGCCAACCGTCGCTTCCTGTTCGCCATCGCCGCCGTGTCCATCCTTAGTGCCAAGACGGCGCACGTCTACGCTCATTTTGCCGCCCTTTCGACCGCCGACGTGTTCCGCTGGGGCCTCTCGTTCTTCGCCCAGGATGCGGTGCTGCTTCTCGTCCTGCGTCTGCTGATCGACAAGGATGTCTTCGGGTTGGTGCCCTGGGTGCGTGTCATCGCTCCGGCTGTCGCCTCGGTCGTTGTCGTGTTCGTGCTGGCGCTGGCGAGCTGCAACATCTCCTTCTTTGTCGTTGCCGGCTCCGAGCTGCACTGGCGAAACATTGGCTTCGCGGGTGATGCGTCGTCCCTGAAGCTTCTGCTCACTGGGTTGTTGTCGTGTCTGCTGGTTTGCGCTGCCATACTCGCTGTGAGCTACGTTGTGCAGGACATGTACTACGACGCCATGAGCCTTGCATTAAATATCCTTAAATGGCCCTTTGCCTTTCTTTGGAGCAGGGCACCAAAGCCCCGTCATCTGTTATCCAAGGTCGGATACGCCCATCTCCCACAGCAGGACGTTGAACTCTCGTCGGACCAGGCGGAATACGAACTCAAGGATGTGGACAGCAATCATCGAGACGGGCAAGTCAAGCCTCCGGCCTCAAAACGCCTTGTCCTCGCATACTCCGGAATGGGAGTCTTGCTGCTAGCCCTCACAGTCCAATCCCTCACTCGCTACGAGGATACCGCCTTCACCTTCATGTCTTGGACCTTACCGCTTATCCCTTTCGTCGACTTTGCGAACGCATCCCCGAACCTTGCCAGCATGCTGCCAGTATACGGTTCCAGTATCAACTACAGCTGGGACAACCTCACAGCGCTGGCCGAGCCGTTTCCCCTGCCCTGGCTACCCAAGGACACGCCGCTCCCGGGGTTCGAGGACTGGTACGAGAACGACAAGACGCATTACTCCGGTGCGGCAGATCCCATGCGAATCTCCAACCTCGACAGCGAGCTGCTCCCAGGCCTTCGCGACAAGCTCAGCGACGTCAAGATTCGGCACGTGGTGGTCATCAAACTCGAGGGCACGAGAAAGGACGTCTTCCCAGTCAAGAAGGATGGCTTCATCTGGGAGCAACTGGCCAATACCTTCAAAGACAAGACCTTGCCCCAGGACGCGCAAGACAAGCTGGCTACACTTGTCCCTACCGCCAACTTCCTTACAGGCGACTACGATGACGGCTTCAACCACACAGAGTACAGACGACGCGGCGGCATCAACTTCAAGAATGCCCACACTACTGCGAGCTTTACTCTGAAGAGTCTCACGGGCACATTGTGTGGCCTTAGTCCGCTCGTCGCCGACTGGAACGTCGAGGTTTTCAACCACATCTACCAGCCATGCCTGCCGCAAATATTCGAGGCCCTCAACAAAATGGACCGCGGCAACGACACCGAGCCTTTCTCCCCCTGGAAATCTGTCTTTCTGCAATCCGTTACTGGCAAATTTGATAAACAAGAACGTCTGATGCCCCTGTTGGGATTCCCGGACCACAGCACCGTTATGATGGAGTACTTGACGGGAGCATCTCCCAAGTTCGGCCACGTCACTCTGCCCGAGGGCGCTCCCGGCCTGCCAGAGTTTATCTTGGAGGACTACCTCCGGGATGCCTTCGCCTCGGCTGAGGACAAGAATGAGAGGGTGTTCCTGGCGCACTTGACGGGTACGAGCCATCATCCTTTCAAGCTGCCGCCGGACGAGGAGACGGTCAAACTGTCTGGAGGCAACGATCCGAATGTCTTGTCCAAGTACATGAACACTATCGGATATGTCGACCGCTGGCTGGGAAGGGTGCTGACCATTCTCGAGGAGGAGGGCGTTGCTGAGGAGACTCTGGTGGTCTTCGTCGGCGATCACGGCCTCTGTGTTGCAGAACGCGGCTGCATCACACCTTACTATGCTCCTCACGTGTCCAACTTCCACGTCCCGCTTGTGTTGTCGCACCCGAAGCTGCCGCAAATCGACATCGACGACGCAGTCACGTCGCACCAGATCCTCCCGACGATCCTGGACCTGCTTTTGGAAACGGGGTCACTGACTGAGTCAGAGAGACAGGCTGCGCGCGACCTGATAGGCAACTTCGAGGGCCAGTCTCTTCTGCGGCCGATGAAGGATTTCTCAAACTCGACGGACCAGCCGAACTGGCAGTTCTCCATCATGAACCCCGGTCGCGCCATGCTCAGTGTCCGCGATGCTCACCAGCCGAACTGGCGCATCGTGGTGCCGATTGTCGAGAACATCGAATGGCGCTTCAGCGACTTGGCGAAAGATCCCCACGAGAAAAATGTCGTGGTCGGGTTCGGGTTCAAAGCGTTCCTCCACAAAGTTGAGCTCGATCATGGCCGCGAGGCCGCAGAATGGGTGGAGAAGGCGGCATTTATGAGTCGCTGGTGGGTTGAGGATAACAGGAAGCGATGGCGATATGAGGGAAAGAATAATTAGAGTCTTATTAATTGCATATCATGGGTTTTTTTTTGGGTCAACTTTGTTAATACCATTAAGGGTAATCCATCAGGATGCCGCTGGATTCGCGCCTGATGTCCCCATTATAGTTGCATTGCGAGAGTGGTCAAAGCATAGATCTTGAATAAAATCACGCGAGTTTCCGTTCAGTTATTATTAATTCGTGGTGTGTCATTCTGTGAATAAGGCGGCGCTTGGACTGAAGTTGCGAAGTCGTGGAAATGCCCTGATACGATGCGATGTGATCGACATCTGGTTAGCGTGTAGGTAGGCGCCTTGAACCGATGCCTCCTGCGTTCGATTGACTAGTATTTCAGACAAGGGAATGCACCACTGGGATTTCCGGATTGGTATAGATAGGTCTGATGGGAGATTTACAGAGTAAGTGAGGACTGCGAATCCCTCAAGTTGCCACATTCAGAGTCCCAATTGTTATCGCATAATATCTATAAACGAAAAATCGCCGTCCATGTTACGTAGCACCATACATACTAAACAACCCACAATGACATCAGCCCACGAATAGCTGCCCCATAGGGTATAGAGCCCCGGAGTGCCCGCTGCGGCCTAACACAACCCAGTGGGGGTCTGTGTCCGTGATCCTGGATGAAAAGCCTGCTTGGTATAAAGGAGAAGGGAAAAGAAGAAAAAAAAGGAAAAGAAAAAAAAAACTCTGATCTTGTTTGATGTCTTCTCCTCACCGTAATCATCTCGATGAAAATGTGCTGCTAGCGCCCCTAAACGCCATCTTTTTCCACGCAAGACGTCAACGCCGACTCCCCTTCAACCCCTTGCTCACGGCTCCCGTCAACGCGGATGGCCGTTCAGCCTGCTGGCAATTTCGATGAAGTGCTCCCGGGCACGCGACGGCTCTTCACCGATGAATGGGCAAGTGTCTCAGGCGACAGCGCATTGGAAAAACATGGCGACATCATCCTGGTTCCTCGCCCGACCAAGTCTCCCAACGACCCCCTGAACTGGTCGCTGGCGCGCAAGGTCTGGCACTCGTTCCTCGTCTGCTATGTCGTGGCTCTGACGGCGGCCACGTCCAACGTCGCTGGGGCGGCGGGCGTGGGCGTCAATGAGCAGTACGGCATCAGCTACGATGTCTTCAACACGGGCGCTGGCGTCTTGTTCATCGGCATCGGCTACTGGACTCTTCTGAGCTCGCCGGCCGTCCATCTCTACGGCCGGCGCATCCTGTATCTCGTTGGCGGCACTTGGGGCCTCATCGGCAACATCTGGTTCGGCCTCCTCGAGAACAAGGCCGACACCATCTGGTCGCAGCTCTTTGTCGGCGCCTCCGAGTCGGTCGCCGAGGCCGTTGTCCAGCTCTCGCTGCTGGACATCTGGTTTGAGCACCAGAACGGCACTTCGCTTGGCTTCTACACGCTGGCGACTTCCGTGGGCACCTACATTGGGCCCTTGATCGGCGGCCATGTCGCCAGCAGCAGCCTCGGGTGGCGATGGATCGGTTATCTGGGCGCTATTGCGTCCGGCGCCACCTTGGTTCTCTTCTATTTCGGCCTCGAGGAGACTGCGTTTCAGCGCAACCGCTACCTCAACCACGAGCCCAGTAGCCATCAGCAACTGGAAGCCGGCCGAGATGGCGTCAACACTGAGAAACCCCCGGTCTCGTCTCCGCCAACCCACAACTCTGCATCTGGTCACGATGAAAAGTCTACTGGACTGTCTCACCCCCCTGTCATCAGCGCTCAGATCGCCGATGAAGAGGCCTCGTATCATCGCGGCGAGATGGACCCGGACCGCTTCTCCATCTCGTACTCGCGGCCAAAGACGTACTGGGAGCGCATCGCCCTCGTCACCCCAGCGCCCAACCTGCGCGGACTGGGCATTCAACAATACGCCAGTCGCCTCTGGCACACGATGGGCATCTTCACTTTCCCGGCTGTGTGGTTCGCTGGCCTGCAATGGGGCATGCAGAACATTGCACTGTCATTCTACCTGACCGTTCAGGAGGACTACTGGTCTGGCCCGCCGTGGAACTACAGCGACGCTGCTGTCGGCAACATGAACCTCCCCTGTCTCATCGGCAGCGTCATCGGCTGCTTCTACGGTGGCTACTGCAGTGATGTGTTCTCGCTCTGGATGACCCGTCGCAACAAGGGCATTATGGAGGCCGAGTTCCGTCTGTATCTCATGTTCCTCTGTGCCGCCATCTTCCCCGCCGGCATGTTGCTGTTTGGTATCGGATCTGCCAAAGGATGGGATTGGCCTGTTCCCTACCTCGGCTTGGGCTTCATCGGCTTTGGATATGGCTGTGCTGGCGACTTGAGCATCACATATCTGGCCGACAGCTACCCGGACATGGTCTTGGAGGGCATGGTCGGTGTTGCTGTCATCAATAACACCCTAGCTATGATTTTCACCTTCGTGGCTAGCTACTGGCTTGATACTGGCCTCCAGGAGTGTTTTATCGAGCTTGGCGTTCTGGGCTTCGTTATCTTGATGCTCACTGTGCCTATGATTTTTTTCGGAAGGCGATCCCGCCACTGGACCAAGGACAGATATCTCAACTTCTTGCGAATCCGTGACGGAATGGATGAGTAATTGGAGTGAGTAATATCGTCACAATTAGGGTGATTCCGGTCATCCTACGCCTTCGTTTCACTATCTGGGCAACCAGTAGTAGACGTGTCTCTCGCACTTCGTATGAGCCTAGGATTTTTTTAAAATATACCCAAAAAAAACAATACATGATTGCTGTATAAGCAAAACTCGATTAATGATTAATTTGGTGCACTTAATGAGATTGCTTGGCAGCGGATTTTGTTTCGGATCAGTTGACTCAACATCACACTCGACCGCGTCTCTACATCATTGAGAGATTCGCTCAGAGAAGTTGCAAGGCTATATTCGAAGTACAAAATTCATATAGACCAATAGCAACTCCGTAGTGGTCGTCGGTCAAGTAATTAGCTGAAGCATCACTAATTGTCGTACCATTGAACGTAATGCTTGCGTGTATTTGGCACCACCATCACCGAGGTAGTTAACTTTCGTTGATGCCCTATCTACCACATCACGGACTCTCACTCAGAGATGCTAAGGGTCAAGGTATCTACGTCATGGAATACTGTTGCCGTTTCGAGGTTCAGATTATGCTCTCTGGCTTGCAATCAAAGAAAATAGTCCAAGTCTAGTCCACAGGTTGAGATTGCGGGGATTTTACCAGAGCTGCTTCCCTTGCATTCGTGTGTGAAAGCAAGGGTATCACGGGATGTGGGGTTTTGATTGAATATGTAGATCATCGAGATGAGTTCAATTATTGGGAGGGAGTATCTACTATTATCCTGAACCTAGCGTAGCAAAAACGAGGCAGTCACAGCATGACTGGTAAATTGCAAGTAATGCTTCGTACTTCAGGTCGAGGTCCATTCACCCGCGTCTTCCATACCTCTTAGGACGTTGCGTGCCTCTTTCCAAGTTTTCGATAGCTTTCTCACTTAAATCTATCCACTCCTCTGTGATGTCTCCTACAGTGGCTATGTCGAAGCGATGACCTGCCCACATGCCTTTGCAGCCAAGACCTTGAGTTCCGGAGGGTTCTTCAGTCCATTGTGAAAAGGTGGCGAGTACTTCTCCCAGACTGTACGCGAACTCTGAATTTGCGATGGCCTCATCACAGACATATTCTTTTGTCGTCAAGTTTCGAAGTACCGCTGCCCGGCTGGTGGGGTCAATATCAAATGATTGACCGGTCAGCATTTGCATCAAGCGGTCGCATGTCCGTAAATCTTCATCTTCATCTAGTAGCCTCCCCCGGACAAGCGGCGCAAGCATGTGTGGCTGCTCAACCATCCCCTTCCTCATCCAGCGGGGCATTTTATATGGAAGGTTTTCCCCGACATGAGCCTCGGGCAAGTCATAGAGGGGATTTTCCCCAAGCTTCGTCCATTCTCGAATCTCGTCATCGGTCGCAATTCCAGGTGGCAGCCCTTCGGCAAAGTCCCCGACCAAGATCAGCCGGTCACCGGCCCATGGGGCGTCATCTCGAACCAGAAGAGCCTGATTAGTGGAAGAAAGGAGACGAAAGAAGTAGGAACATGTGAGCGATAAGCAGACGATATCCTCGTCACCGCCACTAGAAGCGAGAACAGATATGACGAGGTCGATTAGCTCTTGTGGTAGAGAAATCAAAGGAGACGTCGCACTGCACTCAGAGTTAGCAAGACTAAGGTGGAGCCGGAATACTTTTTCTCACCTCTTCACTTTTGAGGCGTAAATGTCATCATTGGAGATTTTGAAAGGAGACAGCTTCGGAATTCGAAGAAGGCCAACCAACTGCTCGGCTATGCCGTTGAGGAGGAATTCACGGAGCTGGAGCTGACCATGGCTAAATAACTCGAGTTTCTCATGATTAAATAGCTCGCGCCTTTTGTCGATGTTGACTAGTTTCCAGTGCTGTCCCATTTTGAAGACACGGCCAAGACGCTGAAGAAAGCAGGATCTCGAGAATAAGGTGACTCGGAGCGGTCAGCAGTTCGCTCTAGCCTTATGGCAGTCAGTCACGTGAAAGTCACGCAACTACACGGACGTCTTTAAAGTAATGGAGAAAAACAATGACCGATTCACTTCAAATTTAAGAAGACTTTCGCCTCGCGATGGTAAGGTTGAATAGCACCAAGTATCGTTTGTGGCGCAGCGTTGGGGCGCCACTGGTCTCTGCCTAATAAGCAAGTGCGCCATCAACGTTGTACTAAGTCTAGCATCTTCGTCGGTGAGTGACTCAGAGGCGAGGAACTTATCTAGATCGATTGCAGTCTGTACGAGAGTTTACGTCTTTTTAAATCAATGCAATTTCTTTCTTTGGAACACGTTTGATACGGATATCTCAATTACTTCTCTCCTCTCACACCACCTGACTTTGTTTCAATCCATCCAGGATGGCGGCCAACTCCTTTCAACTCGAGCACTCAGCTATCAGCGCCATTAGGTCCCTCCCTCCGAATTCTCACCTCGTTCATGCCACAAATTGCGTCGGTGTATGGGGAGCTGGTATAGCAGCCGAGCTGGCAACCGTTTTCCCAGCAGCGTGCAGAGAGTATAAGAGGTTCTGCGAAGCTGCCAAGGGTGATACATCCTCACGATGGCCACCGAGAAGTCTTGCTGGACGATGCCTGATTATCCCACCACAGGAGACAGATGTGGCCGCCGGTGCTCCAAGTTTGCACATCATCTGTCTGTTCACCAGTTACGGCTATGGGGGTCCAAATCGAGCGACTGGGAAGCCAGGAAAAGACAGTGCTAGCAAGATCTTGGTCCAAACTGAGAGTGCCCTGACAGAGCTCAGAGCTCAGCTGGATACAGAGGCAGAAACAGGAAAGGAGCAAGTGGACCAACCAAGCACCAGCGCCGTGATATATTCACCAATGTTCAATTCTGGCGCCTTTCGGGTACCCTGGTCAGAGACGGCAGCACTGATTGAGAAGCAGTTCTCAGACTGGGAAGGCCGTTGGCTGGTAATGGAACCACCATCGAAATGACGGCCCCCCACTGTACAGAATTTGACTTTTACAAATGCTTTACCGGAGGACATCGTTAGAGAAGCATAGAAGAGAACAATAACAGTACATTCAATTACAGCTCCAGCCTCTCGACCAGCCTATGTTTTCTAAGCTTAGGGACCAGGTGGAGTGCAAGGCGTTACTCTGAAACATTCACTGAGCCCTCATCAGGAGATGCTTCAAACAGCAATGGCGTCCGTAACAATTTACATCAGTGCACTTCCTGTTGGATGTTTACCATTCCCTGGCACAGTTTCTAGGTCCCCAAGTATCTCTTCGTGTGTGCCATGCTAACATTCTAAACCTTTCGACATGACTAAGGCAAGACCTCGCAGCCCTCAAGCATCGCATCAACTCAAATATCTAAGCTGGCCTCCTCAGTCCCAGACTGTCCAAAAACGGCACGTCGTGACAAGCCACTAGATACGCCTTGTCTGTTTCCGACTCGTTGAGATGCTTGATCTTCGACCAGGAAGGAATTGCAAAGGTATCGCGAGACGACCAATTAAAGACTGCCGTCTCACCTGATGGAGTCTGAACCTCGGTGCGGCCCTTACCCTCGTAGCAGTGGTAGATGTACGACGAGATTTCTTGCGATTCCACGGTCGTGCCCGGATCCAGGCGCTCTGCTTGCACTCCCAGGATGTTGGAGAGTGGCTTTCCATCCAGCGTGGTGTAGTGGTGGACAGCGTATGTGTCTTCGGTGGCGTTGAGAGCGGCCTCAACAGGACCCCAGGGGTGACGCCACTCGCAAGGGTCGCAGGCGCTTTAAGTGCATCAGTACGAAGTACTAGTCTAGAGACTTTGATGATATTCGAACATGGCTAAGACTCACGTGCTAGGATATCTCGGACTGGCGTAGCCCTCAGAAAAATGCACCGGCACGTAGCGAAACAAAGGCAAGTTCAGCATGTCTAGCCAAATAACGGGACTCTCGCTCTCGTTGCCGTGGTCGTGCCAGTGCCAAGGTGGCGTCACCACCACATCGCCTCGAACAAGAGGCATCTTCTTGCCCTCGACAGCAGTGAAGCCTTCTCCGTCAATGATGAAGCGGCACGCAAAAGCAACATGCCTGTGCGCCGGCGCCGTTTCACCCGGATTTACTAATTGTAGACCACCATAGATGGTGTCTGTAGTGTACGGTGATGCTGGAAATTGGGTTAGTAGAACAGTCCGGAAATTCAAGGAGCGAGGCGTAAGAAAACTTACTCATGCTCGGGTTCACTAGCATCAGAACCCTCCTTTCCGCCTTTTCCTCTGGCACTAAACGACCCGCCGTTTGCAGGTACGGCAACGCCTCTTGGTACTTCCACATGTGAGCCTTTGCGGTGGGATTCGGGCTTTGTGGAACCATCAGGTTCATTTGAGACCACAAAGGCTCCAGGTGCTTTGATGGCAGTGCGTTGAGGTATGACTTCATCTCCTCTGTCTCGGCCTCGGAGGAGGATGCCTTGTTTATGCTGACGTAGCTGCCCATATTGAACGATCGACCCTTGACGTGTAATATCTGAAGCTCAAGTATTTGAAGACCTGAGGTATGTGGCTTGATCAGAGTAGCCGACTTCAGGGTAATTGTTCTTATAGCTTGCGTTTTGAGATGGAAGAAGCTGGGGAGTATTGGTAAAATAATGAGTTCTGACGTATCAAGCAAGCTGTCGGGGAGTTGGAACAAGATGAGAACGGAACAACACTCAACGATGGCGTAGTGGACGAAAATGACTGATCAGCTTGGATTGAGTGGCCGAGGTTTCTCTAGACTAAATCTCCAAAGGCATCCCGTCCAAAAGAGTTCTACCGGAAGGAAGACAGTACTCCGGAGTGATCTCGGAACCCGGCTTGGAGACGAGGTGGACATCCTTCCGATCGGTATGGTCTATGATTGGCCCACAAACCCATCCGTCCCATCATACCCCGATGGATCACGAAATCAGGTCCAGAAATTGCTTACTGGAGTCGAGGTGCATTATTCTGAAGGGTGTTTATAATAAACGGAGAAACTTGTCAAGAAACTCCAAATGCGGCCCTTAAACGGATTCATGTCCTCATCACGCGTCATGTCTACCAACAGCTGGACCCGACTCATCCGTTTCGTTGACGACAACGGCAACGAGACTGACCACAGACATAGCCTGGTCTGGAGGTCATGTTAGAACCTAAGAGTGGTCGATATGCGTTGTTCTGTGGTAGTGGAGAAGAAATATCCTGATCGTGAAAGTTGATTGGAACCTCGATGCTGTGGCTACGAGCAGTGCTGTTGCTACTGTTGCCGCTGTATTTGCAGTTGTCCCGCAAGCTGAGCTTCCTTGAGCAGGAGCCACATGCTGTTACTTGATCAGTGTACGTGCTTTCACTTTGCTCTTCGGGTCGTCTCTAGACTAAGATCAACCAACGCCACAGGTAACACGACGGGTGAGCTCGATCATAGGACAAAATTGACAAGACAACGTCTCATAGACGTATCGACATAACTACTTACTAGGGCGCATCCCATCACATTTGATCTTCTTTGCTCGGCAATTCTCACACGCAATGTCGATTTTAAGCCTCTTGGGCCTAGGCCCTTGAACTCTAGTGTCTCTTGTCATTCTCTGAGGAGGATCCATCGGTCGCCTAGCATCCACTTAGATACGGGACATGGTTTTCGGAGCCTCAACGCCGAATGCCGTGTAATACGTGGGCCACAAGATATCGGCCTAAGGAAGTGGCAAGACGGAACAGATAGATTTCGGATGCAGATCGGATCAACGGAGTGGAATAGTCCTGGTCAATGTTCTGCTGGTGACGGGAGTAGAGCGAGTCGTAATCGGAGATGCGGATTGGACACTCGGAGAGGTATACTCGGGTGACGATGTTCGGATGAAGATTCTCGGATGAAGATACTCATAAACGAGTCGGATGGCCTTTGGTTCCGGGTCATTAAGACTCACTCAACTGGTTCCGAGCCAATCGGAAGTCCTTTCGGCTATGCAGTTAATTGCTCGTTCGTGTCTTCCCCGCGTTCTCCGCTTTCTAACCCACCTCCTCATCTTTTATCCATCTCCTGATTTTATCACTTCCGCATTTCTTCCCATTGTGGGACGCCTTCTATCGCACTCGCCCATCGCGGTCGGTTCCTGACGAAGATCTCGTTGTTGGGTCGGATGCTGAGGCTATTAGAGCTTAGCCTATTATCGGTAGACTTTCTGTAAACGATTCAGGCAGGTTTTCACTTACCCATGATCCAAAATCGATGTCCGAATCATATGATACACCCCTTTGGCTGAGCCGGGAATAGTCCAAAGAGTGCATCCGCAGCTTCGTCAAAAGGCTCTCTTCTTGCCACTACCGCTGACTGTATTTGTGAGGTTGAATAAACCGATTGTCCCCTCCTCTGCGGAGACCTGCACGTCTTTCGACGCAAACTTGGCAATCTAGTAGATTTGTGAGAGTCTGTCCGTTATTTTGACTCGAAGTTTTGCAGCCCACCACTTGATGTGTTCCTCCAGCTCTTTTACTACAATGCTCGCAAAAGCAAGAAAGAACTGCGATCGGTTCTGATGAGATCTTCAGGCTCACAGCGGCGCAAAGGCACTTTCCTGTATACGGAGCGGGCATGTTTTGATGCGTGTGTATTTGGTTGGCATGGCTTGTGTTATTAGAGTCACCTTGATGGTCTGCATCCTCTTATACATGCTCTATTGGTATCTAAATCTCGAGTGTTTGGCAACAGCCGCCCAGGGGTGGGCGGAGCCGGGACCTGCCAGTATTCTCCAAAAGCCTCAAGCCGAATCGCTTTCGATTCATGAATTTCGGAATGAAGGCGGATATATAGGCACACCGCGGTGATTGTAGTCTTGGCTTCTGGACCCCGTTCCTTACACTGCACGGTTGAGCACTTGTTTACCCCAACAGCCTGCGTTGCTCACAAGCACGACCATCTAACCCACACTCGACGAAATGTAGCTTGCATCGTGCTAGGATATCCTTACGTATTGATGGATGGAGTTCGGCCCAAAGTCGAGTAGTTGGGCATCGGACTATCTGGTCAGCTGTGCGCACTTGGACAGACTCTGAAAATTCCATCTTTTGATGGTATTTATCACTACGAAGTACGAAACCTACAGACTGAAGACGGCCTCCTCCATCTTGACAACAACCCGCTGAACAATGTTAACCGATGACAATCCAACTGAAAAGTGGTAATCTCCTCCGTGAACCACCCACTGTCTCAATTCTTGGTGGTAATACGCTACATCCCTAGTCTTCACGTGGACCTGAACTGTCTTTTGGTCTCCAGGTTGTAGTTGAAGCTTCTTAAAGCCAACAAGAGTTTTGATGGGGTGGTCAGGGGAGGGGGTCAATCTACCAGCGTAGATCTGCACCAGTGCGCGACCTGCTAGGTGACCTGTGTTCGTAACGTCGACGGTGACAGTCCAATCTTTTTCTTGTCTAGCTACGCCCATAGACTCGAATTTGAATGATGTGTAGGACAGTCCGTGCCCAAATGGGAAGTTGACTTTGGTTCGATCAATGCGATCATAGTGTCGATACCCCACGAAGACGCCTTCAGCGTATGTGACTTTCAGTTGGCTGTCAACATACTCTCCAGGGAAGTTGCCATAAGCTGGAGAGTCCTCAATGTGTTTGGGGAAGCTGACTGGCAGGTGGCCCTCGGGATTCACGGCTCCAGTTAGAACGTCTGCAATTGAATGACCGCACTCCTGGCCAGGGAACCAAGCCTGTACAACTGCGGCAACCCGATCAAGCCAAGGCATAGCGATGGCCACGCCGGTCGAATTCACGACCACAGTTCTGGGGTTGGCTGAAGCAACTGCTGACACAAGAGCATCCTGAATGCCCTTGCGCGGCAGGTTGAACGAATCTTGGTCGCGACCTTCCGTTTCCCACTGCGGGTCATGGCCAGTAAAGACGATAGCAAGATCTGCATCTTGAGCGGCTTGCACTGCCTCTCCCTGGAGATCAGCGTCATGGTCTGACTCAAGTGCAAAGCCTAGGCGCACACCGCTGCGGCCTTCAAGGATCTTGAGGCCAATCTTTGTCGGGGGGTCGGTGCAAATACGCAGGCGGTAGCTCTTGTCAGCAGCGAAGCTGTATCGAAACTCTTCCTCTGGAGCTGCTAGAAATAAGGAACCCATGGGGTCGGCGCAGTTGGTGGTTTGCTCAAAGACATGATCGTCGTCGATGAAGACCTGCGTTGGCCCAAGTCCAGAGCACGCAATGTAGTGCTCGCCTGACTCGGTCGGGGTAAAGTCCCCAACAATCTCGAGTCTTCTCCACAGTGACTCTTGCGAGCCCAATGGTGAGTAGGCCGACGTCAGTTGTCCATGTAGAACTGTGGTTGGCTCAGTGTTCCCTCCTTCAAACAAGAGTCGAGTGAATCCCGGCTGTCCATCAAGAGCAAGAACTTTGGCGCAACTCCCATCGCGGCTAATGGGAGGAAGAAGGCGCTCCTTGTGCGCCCCTTTGGCATATGTAAACGTAGCCGCGTCCCCGAGGGCTTCTTGGAGAGCATCCCAAGGCGAAACCTTGCGATACGCGTTGACAGCTGCACTTCCACCGCCATGTGCCATTGCATCTTTAGAGAACCCTATCAAAGCGATCTTCTTGCCCTTGACGTTGTCTTTTAGTATAGGCAAGACGCTGTTCTCGTTCTTCAAAAGCACTATCCCACGCGAGCCAGCGTCTCGGATCATGGCTCGCAACTCAGGGGTGTCGGTTGTCAGCTCAGCCGCAGCAAGGGTTGCAGGCTCCTCCAACGCTTTCAATTTGCAGGCAAATCGAATAACAGCGCCAGCACGATCGTTGATAGTACTCTCCGACACATCTCCTCGTCGGACAACCTCAACAACAGAGTCCTCTTTACGGAGTCGTGCCGGTCCAGGCATCTCAAGGTCCAGGCCAGCATTAAGCGCCGCAGCCACCGAGTTTGTGCCGCCCCAATCGCTCATTACCAAGCCCTCCCATCCCCAGTCACCGCGCAAAACATCTCGGAGCAGCCATTTGTTCTCGTCGCAGTGCACTCCGTTGACATGGTTATACGCAGTCATCAAGGCCCAGGGCTTGGCCTCTTTCACAGCAATCTCAAAGGGTCGGAGGTAGATTTCTCGGAGCGTACGCTCGTCGATGGTCTCATCGACCGTTGTCCTTGCCGTTTCTTGCTCGTTGGCCACAAAGTGTTTAATTGTGGCAGATACTCCAGAGTCCTGTAGACCCTGGATCACCCGAGAGGAGAGCTTGCCAGCGAGGAATGGATCCTCACTAAAACTCTCAAAGTTCCGACCTCCCAGCGGATGACGGTGAATACACACCGTGGGCCCTAGCATACAATTCACATTCTTGATGTGTGCCTCTTTGGCAAGAGCCCGACCGAAATCATATGCAAGCTCGGCATCAAAACTGGCTGCGAGGTTGCATGCTGCAGGGAAACAGGCAGATTTGATGCTGACATCGGTAGCTGCCGAACGTATCCCATTTGGCCCATCGGCAGTCTAAATTTTGTGTCAGCGTGTGTTTCTGCAGAGACATCACTTCACGCGTACTTTGATGGATTGAATACCCTTTTCGGCTATGCCAACAGTCTCTGAAAAGTTCTTGCCGACAAGGAGAGATATCTGAAGTTATTACCCGTTAGCTTCAGAGACGACTCTGTGCTAGCTGGAATCTGACCTTTTCTTCCAGCGTCAGCCTACTGAGAATCTGGTCAACGTCTGTATTAAATCCCATCGCGATGTTCGCTTAGACATAAATTTGTCGCAAAACATTTCGCAAGGAAGCCTCTCTCCTCCCACGATTTTTATCCTTTTTCTTTTATCCAAGCAAGTTCAGCCTCAGTAGGGTCAGCCAATCATAGTCCGTCCCGAAATACTTCGGAACGGCTCCGAACCCTCGGAGCATCGTCGGGTTACAGCAGCCTTGATAACGCTGCCTCGGATGCTAGGAAGATGATTACTGCAAGGTCGCCGTAGCAATGGCTAGCCTTGAATTCCGAGATCCCTGTTCAGCCTAAAATACTCGAGCCGGGGACTGATGTGCGGGTTTTTTTGCTTGATTGTTATGGAGTACACTGCAGTCCTGCGGTACAGCCTTTGAGGAGTAACTCAGCCATGCAATGATCTGATTTTGGGGCTCTAGACTAAGCCACCATTTTTCGCAGCCAACGACGACGTGAACCTGGACTACTCTAGTTAATCTAGAGCTCAACTAACTAGCGTAGCGGTTCGGCAACTATGGGGATTGCAAACCTCTGATTTGTGTCGATCTTAAAGGTTCCATAAGTGCACCACGCAGCAATGATACCATCCAAGTACTATCAGACGCCAATATCAGTCTTGTGGTCTCTGTACCGTCTATGACACGACGGGAACAACTCACGAAGGATGTGTTGTACAAGGCCGTCAGCTTGCCACGATGAGTAAGATACGCAAGCTCTGTGGTGAGAATGGGACTGGGCTGAGCGTGGAAGCTGGTGGAAAAGCCGAGGATAGCCCTGGCAGCAATGAACATGTGCAGGTTCTTCGAAAATCCTTGCATGATGGCAAATGCGACGCAGGCAAGGGCACCAATCACCATGGTCGTTCTTGGGACAAGGTACCGAAGCATCATAGAGACCTACCATCGTAGCCGATTGCACCCGAGGAGATGAGAGGTACCAGGAGAAGGAGATTGAGTCGAATGAGATGCGGCATGCTATACCAGAGTCGGGGATCATTGGGAAGAACCTAAAAGGTTTGTGCGCTCTAGATTTAATTGTCGATACGATGAATGTTGTCTCTCCAGGACGTGAACTCACTGCCGCAAAGTCAGAACTAGCTGCTGCCGCCGCCCCCTTCTTTTCGCTCTTGCTCAGAAGACCCATCGAGACGAGGAGACGAGGAAGATGACTTGTTTGAATTGACCAAAGAAATGTGTGAAAGATGTCAGGTCGACAGTTTTGTCCCAGAGCTGGTGTTGAAATGAGGACCAGGGAAAAAATGCCCTTAATAATCCTATGTTGTATGCCGGAATCAAGATTTCTCTCTCAGGAGCCAACCCCACACGCTTCATGGCCGACCCCATGGGGAATCGTGTGTCCTCTTGCAGTGGGATTACTATCTGGAGTCTGGACTATAGTATGTCTCCGAAGTCAATTCACAGCCGAAGAGGAGTTCCGAAATAGGGAGCGGAGGCAAAGTGGCATGTCCTTCAGCGGCCAATGCGGAGTAGCTCGCGCTCACCCCTTCGGTCCAAGAGACATGTATGGACTCTCGCTCATAACCGAGGGTTCAGTACGAAAAAGATTAGTCGGAAAGTGTGCCCAATCGGAAGACTGGACCCCCGGCGTCTTCCAGCGGGGACAGTGGACATGATTGAAAACGCCCAGTCACCAGCCTGACGAGTGCGTTTCCATGGGTTATGATTGGTCTGCGATCTGGGCTTTCTCGTTATCTCTTTCATATTTAAAACACCATTGGGAAAAGTCAATGGTTACCGCAGACACATGGAAACAAAGGATTTCCAGGTTGTGATCGAAGAATGCCTGTTCAAGTGCCTTAGACAAATATAGGGTAGGTTGTGTGGAATGACCAGTTGCGTATTTGTCGACCTAAAATTACAATGGCATCCGAGTAAACGATAACTGTAGTGTATAAAATGATGTGATACGAAAAAGCAATTTATGAGTCGTCCCTCTATAACTATCCCTGCCGCCAGCTGTGTGTCTACTCACATTATTTATGATAGGCACAAACAATGGACTGACAAACTCTTTCATCAATCTTAAAACGTTAATAAATCCAGTAGAAGACGTCTCACGGAAAGACAAGAAAATTCGTACTGTCTATAAATACAATTGTGAGACAATCTTCGGCATTGCCAGTGAGCAACCTTCAGCCAAGTGAACGTTGCCCCTTACGGAGAGAATTAGACTAGCAACACTAGTTAATCTACAAAAATTCAGGAGCAACAGATGAGTAATCGTTATCTATCACGTGATAAATGCGGACCCCACAGCAGACGAGAAAGACACAAGATCAGCGGATCGTTTCTGCCTCATTTCCGATGACCAACTAGGGTCTCAGGAGACACCCCTTCTCGATCTACTCACCTCAAGGCCTTGCTGGTGCAGAGTGCGTATTTCTGAATACTTGTAGGCTAGTAGTCTGTCACTAAAGTGATTTCTAGTCGCCCTCACCACCCCCAACGATGGGCATCCCCCTGTCCGCCTTTCCTCCAGGGGTGCGAAGCAGCTATGTGCTGGATCAGCTTGAGGGGGAGCGTATTGCAATACCCGGAAGTGGCAGCGTGCTTCGGATTATCGCCTCTGCAAAAGAGACTGACGGCAGAATCGCCGTATTCTATCGGGTCGCAGTCCCAGCTGACGCTCCTGTCTATTGTTCACACCGCGGGGCGTACAATGCGTTCGTAGCAACCAAAGGGAGCGTGAGAATATGGAACGGCAAAGAGTGCCGTGATCTAGACCCAGGAGATTTCGCGTTTGTGCCGCCAGTAAGAGACACTTGTTTTCCGATCCTGTCCACGTACGAGGAGCTTACCACTTGCACATTAGGGAACTGTGTATGGATGCCAACCACTTGCACCATATACGGAACTGTTAGCTCTCACTGCCCCAGGAAACCAAGTGGATCTCTATAGAGCTCTGGGTGAAGAATGCACCGCGATCTTTGCACCTACATATGACAACCTTAGCCCACCAAAGGTTCTGCCTTCGTTCTTCGATGTTCAAGTTGAGGACAATTGGCAACTCCCGGAGCTATCTCCCTGGCTGGAGATAGGCGGTTGCACGCCAACCGGTTTGGAACCCTACTTCCTTCGCGCGAATACTGGGCCCCAGTGGATGTTTGGTGGGATCCTGGCGAGGCCATTGACGACTACAGCACAATGCGACGGCCGATTTTCTATCTGTACTCTGGAGTCAACACCCGTATATCCCGAACGCCCATTCTTCGATCGCTTCATGAGCTTTACTAGAGTAGACCACTGCTTTTGTGTGATGGAGGGGCTTTTTAAAGTGAAGCTCAAGGGGGATAGCGACTGGACCGAGGTGCGAGAGGGTCAGACCATCTTCCTTTCGGCTAGGCAATTTTTTGCTGGTGATGTCGGCAGTGAGTTTATGCGCATGATAGTACTAAGTAACGGCGCGGGCGTTGATGAGTTGATTCGCAAAGCTGGGTATAAATGTGACAGTGCTATCTTACCGGAGACAGTGCGCAGTTGGGACGGCTGGGATGAGGCACGTCTCAAGTCTGCGTGTGCGGAGGTTGGGGCTCAGATTGATTAATTAATGCCTACATGTATATAAGCCGTTATCATATGCAAGATGCTCTCTTTCCCCCGTGATATCAAGACCGCCTGGTTTAAGAGAACAAGGTACAGGTATGTCGGAAAACCCCCGAGCCGTGGACGGAAGACTCCCGCCACAGTTGGCTATATCCGGCTGGTAGTCGACAAGGCGGGGATGGCCCGGTCGATAATCAGCTAATGACAGGGGACCTCCGGAAGGAGTTGCAAGAATGGAAACCCGATGAGTCAGGAGGAAGCGTTTTGTGAGCATAAATGACACCATCTTCATCATGTTGACCTCGATGGTCTGCTGTTTGTGCTGGGACATTTAACCATGGCTCGACAAGAGGTGACTAGGGCTGAACACGCCCTCCATGATCAAACAAATCTGCTGCCGCGTCGGCAACTCATTCTTGCCTTCGCTACTCTTTCTATTACAATGCTATCGTGGCCATCTATCAAAATGGAATCTCAGTCGCGCTCCCGACAATTGTGGCAGATCTCCATGCCGAAGCGACCATTTCGTGGGCCGGCACCGCGAGTCTCTTGGCGAACACAACCTTCCAGATGCTCTATGGACGGTTGTCTGATATCTTTGGACGCAAGACTGTCTATCTCGCCGCTATTGCGTTTCTTTCGATTGGGGATTTGCTTTGTGGACTTTCACGGAACGCCGCCACGTTCTACGTTTTCCGTGCCATAGCTGGTATCGGTGGCGGGGGCATTGTGAATCTCTCCATGATCATCGTCTCAGACATTGTGACGCTAGAACAACGAGGGAAATACCAAGGAATCATTGGAGCCATGGTTGGGCTGGGCAACGTGATAGGACCGTTTTTGGTTGCGGCATTGATCAAGAAGACATCTTGGAGAGTTTTCTTCTGGATGCTTTCGCCACTTGGAGCCCTCACAGCTTGTTCCACATACTTCTTCCTCCCAAGCAAATCACGGGCCGCAGGCTTCGGGGAAAGTGTGAAGAAGGTTGACTGGATGGGCTCCCTGGCATCTTCAGCAGGGGTAATCCTTCTGCTTATTCCAATCACTGGAGGTATGTTTTTTTTTCTTTTTGCCCACCCCAAAATGCACATGAGAGGACCGCAGATTAATCTGCACTCCTAGGTGGTGCGTATTTCTCCTGGGACTCGCCTATGATTATTAGCATGCTGGCTGTAGGCTTTGTTGCCTTTATCTTCTTTGTAATATGGGAGTGGAAGCTTGCAAGGCTCCCTATGATGCCAGGTAAGCAAGCCAAGCCCGGTCACCCGATTCGCTGACACGGAATGCGATTTCAGTCGAGATATTCAACAACCCGATTATTGTCGTCATGCTTTCACAAAACTTTCTCTTTGGATTCGTCTACCAAACATACTTGTACTACGTGCCACTCTACCTTCAGAATGCTCATCAGTTCCCTGTCATGACCTCAGCTCTTCTTTACATACCCCTGGTCATAGCACAGAGCCTAATCTCCATTCTTTCGGGGCAGTATATTTCTCGTCGGAAGCGGTACGGTGAAGTCATCGTGTTTGGATTCGGTATATGGACACTGTAAGCAAATTGCAACCTACTCTTGTGTTTCCTTATCTTCTAACTTGACTGTGAAGAGGCGCTGGCTTAGCGTTGATATTCAACCGAAGTACCAGCCCCGGAGCCATCGTAACCGTTCTGTTTCTAGTCGGGACAGGGGTAGGCTGTACCGCCCAGCCAACCCTTGTTGCGCTGCAAGCTCACTCCCCTAAGTACCGCCGGGCTGTCATCATCTCTAATCGAAATTTCTTCCGCAGCGCAAGCGGGGCTTGTGGCCTTGCGGTATCAGCAGCACTTCTCCAGGGTCGATTGCAGGCCACGTTACCGCAAGAATACAAGTATCTTTCTGAGTCTACATATGCGCTACTGGACTCAGATGTGAGACGTGTTGCCGCTGTGCTGGACGCGTATATGGCAGCAAGTCATAGTGTCTTCATCCTCCAAGTACCGTTGATCGGGCTGTGCTTTCTCTGTACATCTTTTATCCGGGATCGAGGGTTGGAGTCACCGGAGGACTATGATCAATGAGGATGCGATAACACGGAACGGTCAAAGACGATTGAGACATCATTGGTGGGGTTCGGAGGCACTCATTTCATTGCCTGTAGCGAAGGTATTCTTATGCATGATCGCGAGCTTCGATTTCCAATGCCAAGAAGACATAGTCAGTCGACGCAGGAGCCATTGCATACGTAACACCAATATAATAGAGTTCGAACGTGGACTGTTTCGGTGGCTTGGCCTCTTTGACGTGGAACCACCGGCGATCCGAACTGCATCAAACCACGTTGACGGTGGATACTCAGTTCCCCACGGACTCCTCTTCCCCTGCACCAAATCAAATGTAGAAAACATACAATTACCTATGATTCTCGCTAATAACTGTTCTAGCGTTGAGAGCGAGATGTTTGAGCTAATCGTGTGCCGGACGAAGCCTTTTTAGCACCCACTCAAGAGTCGCTCAGTACTAGCAGGAATTTTACGCGATCTTGCATCGAGCCAGCTTATCAATCAGATCATTAAGATAAAAGGCGCCTCTCCTTCTCTAGTGCATGGGCGCTAATACGAAAAGCCCAACTGATGAAGCGGAATGCTTCCGCCCATTCCATTCTAGCCGAAAATAGAAAGACAAGATGAAGGGGAGCATTTACATTACGACCCTGCAATCGTATTGATCCCTTTAGATACTGTCCCGATGCCTATCTGTACCATCCCGCTCATTGCCGTCATGCTGATCGTTGGACGTCGTTCTCCCAAGAAGCTCAACACAAATAAATCTTCTGTGTTGCTTCTACAAGGGGAGAAACGACGATTACTCGTGGATATCTTCTAGAATCTAGACATCGTTGATATCCTCCTTCTTATTGCCTCACTATTAGTTACCCTAATTTCTCTTACTCTGACGGGCGGTGAGAAAAAACAGTGGAAAACTGCGGGCATATTGACCCCATTGATTCTTGGCATTCTTACTCCCCCGCTGTTCGTGGTTTGGTAAAGAAGAGCAGCCTATCTAATTATGCCATCACATCTTCTGTGTGACCGCGGCATCTGGGCCACCTTTTTTCTCAGCGTTTTCGTGACATTTTCCTCGTACACGGAATCATACTTCCTCCATACGGTCCTGTATGTCAGCCTCGACCTCAGCATCGAGGCTGCCACTGGCGTCGCATCTGTCTACAGCTTCTGCGCTGTCGTAGGCGCGGTGGCCCTTGGCTTGGTTATCTTCAAAGTCCGCAGACTGAAGCCATTCACCCTAGGAGGTCTTGATCTTTGGCTCATCGCATATGGAAGCCCGATCTACTTCCTGGGATTCATACGGTCTGGGTCTCAAGCCGGAGTCATGATCGGTCAGGCTTTTCAATCTGTGCGTCTCCTTTATATGTTGTTCCCGAGTACCCCGTTAGTACACCTGGACGCATTGCAATCATCCAGAGAGTCCTCACAGTTACTGGTATTTACCTTGGCGTTCCTATGATTGGCTTCGCGGAACACCAAGTTGACAAAGCATAAGTCCACCATGGCTTGGTTAGTCAGTATTCAAGAATCATCGGATACTGGGATTGACAACCTGGATAGATACAGAGCTCGATATTGTTTTTGAGCAAATATTAGCTTCGCTTTAAGCTCTAGAGCTTACGAAACCTCGCAGTCCACGATGTGCAAAATTGGCGTGCTAATATATTAGAAGAGAAGAGCCTGGTTCTAGAGAGAAACAATAGATAGATGCGACTGTCCGAGGTTTGTAAAAAAGCTTGCACCCTCAACCTTGGTTGGTGCTCCAGTCGTAGTCACGTTGCAGTTTTTTATCCAGCTCCCCTGGCCTGCATACTTCTCTCCAACGTATTTCGCATATTTTCTCAGCAAGCAAGAAGAACCCGGTCCATCACGGCAGGAAGGTATTGGGTAAACCTGGTCGTTGAGCCGGATTCTGACATAGGTGCCGTTTTTTGAGTCGCTGGAAGCACCACTGTTTGCGCAATTTAACCGTTCAAAAGCGATCGTTCCGCGCATAGACACAAAGTGGGAACCGATCCACAATCTACTGTCGTCCTTCTCCTTTTCCGAAAGACGTTTTTGTTTATCGAAAACGCCGCTAGCAGTGAGAAGTTCTGTAAGTTGGCCGTCGTTGAGGAATGACATGAGTAGACGAGGAACCTTGAACGGCGAGACACCATCAGCACCGATGCCCTCAACACCAGGGTTCTGAGCGAAGAGATTCATCAGAGATTGCAAGAAAGGCGTCATCATCTTTTGTGGCAAACCACTGCCAGGTCCAAGGCCATAGTAGTAGCGTAGATCGTTGGAGTATTCGTACTGCTTCAGTTCTTCATCAGTGAAGATGTCGCAAAATGGTGAAAGACGCCCCGTAATCTGGCTTTCGAATCCGCAAAGGTAGGGGAATAGATTAACATCGCTAAGAGTTAATGTCAAGTTGCCACGAATTAGTGACTGGAGGCGTCGCTGGACCTGAGGTTGCCATATGCTGTTCCAAGTTTCTGTAAAGTTGCCCCCACTGTCGTCTTTGAAGAGCGGACACATATCTGAGGGAGCGAGAGAGTTTCCAATCGAGGAGACAAAACCCTTGGACGTGACCGAAACAATCTTGCCTAGTAAGGTTGCATTTGTGCCAATAAATCCACGAAGAAAATTTTCGGCCGTTTGCAGTACGCGCGTGTAATTGTTCGCCCACACGTGAAACTCGTCACCTTCTTCGTATAACTGAGGATATCTAGACGGGTCAGAATCACCGTAAGTCCTATTGTACGTCCTGACCCACCTTGTTCGTAATTGATAACCCAAGTCCATGGCTTCTTTGTAGCCTGTGGGGCTCTGCATTGCGATTTGGACGTCCGGTCTAGTTAAGACGGTCCTCCATTTTGGCAAAAATGCCAAGGGGCTACGAGCAGTGTACTCATTGGTCGAGAACTTCAACTCTGTTAGCGCATTTAACTCAGCGTGGTATTGCAATGCTCGCTCGTGATTCCATTTCCTTCCACTCATTGTAGGCGCCATTATCAGGATACCGAGAGCCATGCCTGAGTATATAAGCTGCTTGATCTATCGTACAGTGCTCGGGAACCTCTGGAGAAATTTTGTGAACATTAGGACCAGGAAACCAGGGGCTATTGGCGCCAAGCCATTGAAGTGGCTTTTGAGAATGTTCGCCTGGCCAACTGACGATATCTTCGGGGGGTGCCAGGAACCGTTGGTTGGCTTCGGTGCCGGCAGAAAAGACCGAGGCTGCAGCAACGGCGATGGAGAGAAGCATCTTGCCGATAGAAAGAGTGTAGAATTCTTCTTTACAGAAAGCGCAAAGGCCAGTGGTGGCGTAAAAAGGGCGCAAAGATGTATTTGAAGAATATCGTACTTCTCCGCTCCTGACGTCGACATGCTTCCCATGCGGGATAATAAATCTCCACTGCGTTATTAGACCTCGGCGATTGCCTCGGCCGCAATTACGACGGAAGTGTCTGCTTACGGAAAAGGTATAAAACCCGTTATCCCGGCGGGGATGATCATTCCGAGTCCACGTGGGATGACAGGGTCTGGAATATAACACCCAACACGGCCACTTTGCCGAGGGCCTCTGGCCGCCTCTACAGAATCGGACTTTCCACCAACTGCTTAATTTGCCGACGTCTACTCTGCGTAACGTGGCCTCCTTAAATAAATTGAGAGGATATTATATTGTTATCGCGGTCCTTTTGTCCTTGATAATCCGCGGGCAAAAGCTGCAGTTGTCAACATCTCAAAAAGAAACCTGTGTAGTCACAAAATTACTCGTGAGTCTCTAAATGTACGATAAAGTGCTAGGATTTCTTTAAAAAGGAAAGATAGAGTACTTAGACCCCTACAGTACATTGCGTACCTTTGCCGCATAAACCAGGAACGTCCACCAGAATGAAACGATGTAGTTTGCCGCATCTCAAAGCCGCACCTGTCCATGGTCATTCTGAGACGACGAACTCATCTCTCCTACGAGGATCCTTAGCTCATTTACGAGGGTCTCTCTGAATGTGCGATCCTTGTAGTGAATGACCGATAATAGCACGTGGAACTTCATCGCGTATACGGCGTTTCTACACTCGAAGTCTGCTACCGGTGCGGAAATGGGCACTCGCTTGATGTATTCGCGGATGCATGGCAATCCCAGCTTATAACTGGGATTTCGGCAAACGCCCAAATCGGCTACAGAGTGGTTAGTGATCACATTTTAACGAGACCAAGTAGGATTGAGAACAAACCCTCGTTGTGGCCCCAATACGCGCAGGCGTCGAACATACAAAGCTCATTCGACGAACTCCTGGGCTTGATGTTTCCTGGCCATAGATCCGAGTGAATGAGGCAGGGCGTGATGGACTGGCCCTCGCTCTCCAGTGGCTTGAGGTATCGTGGGATGACTCTGTCAAGGTAACCGATTTTGAGAGACTCCAGTTCTTCGTCGGGCTCGTGGAGCTGTTTCTCCAGGTCAAAGAGGCTCTCCATTTGCTGCTTCCAGAACGCCTCCCACGTTAACTTCCAGGTGTTGTTCACCGGCACATTGGCAAGATGCGTGGTCACATGGAAGCCGAACTGCCCAGTCGGCGACTTTCCCATGCTGTTAAGATGAAGTGCTGACACGGTAGAGGCCCAATCGCGCGCGCTAGGGACATCGTCGTTCATCTTTACGAAACCGCAGAGGTAAAAATTCGTGTTTGGGTCGTTGGCGTGTGTCCCCCACGCAACTGGCTTTGGGACCTGTCCTGGAGCAAAGGCGCAAAGAGCCTGTTCCGCCTCGAAAGTGCCTTTCATCATGGCAGACGAAGTTGCTCCGCATGCACTCTTTTCGACGTTAGAACGGCCTTTCCACATCAAAAGAATTCACAAACCTTTTTGAAGAAAATGGCAGTCTCTCCATCCTGGAGTTGGACCACAATTTTCACAGTGTCCACCCACTGACTTTCGCCCGACGGTGACAGTGACAGCACTTTGCAGCGGGGTGGAAGTTCTGGTACGATGGCAGTTAGATATGAAAAACAGTAACAACGAGAGAGGGAAAACAGTACTAGACATAACAGCCTCGTCAAGATGCAAATTCTCGAAGCTTCGATCGGCCTGTTCTGGCTTTGTCTCCATGATGAGCTTAAGCTGCGCGGGGTTGAGCGGTTCGATGCTGGGGACACGGATTAAAGTATGCCACTGTAGTCTAAGAAACGAGAAAGCGGCCCATACAGCTGAAGTAAGCCAACCCCTTTCTTTGTTCCATTGTGCAGGTGAGTTCAGGCCCCATCACGTGTGGAAATGGGACAAAGGCAACCGTGGGAGAAGAAGTCCAGTGATTTCCCTCCGTTCTGAGGTAGCAGCCTAACCTCCAGCACAGCGTAGAGTGTAGCTGTCGGGATTTCTTTTTCTTCTTTGATCAATAAGGGTTGCATTAGATGAACCCGGTGTAGAGATGACATGCATGGCACTATGGAAATACATAGGTTGAGATTTGATTCCCACTCTGGTCATGTCTCTTGGGGATGGCATGAAGAATGCCACTGATGCCTCTAGGCTCGTAATCCAACAATGTGGCACCTTGAATTAGTACATCTGGCCCGAATATTCCTTCAACCAGTGGGGAAACATGTCCATTCCAGCGACTGCACCACCGCCTGTCCAAATGTTCCCTTCCACAACACACTTCTTATCAATCGTCTACTTAACATTGAGGTAACGCTGTTGCACTAATTTGTAGGCTACGTTGTTGATAGTTGCGTTCTTTCCGTCCAACACACCAGTGAACGCCACAACGACAGCTCCAGTACAAGTGGTGAAGAGCAACTTCCCAGCTGCAACGTGGCGTCGGACAAATTCGGCATGCTTGGAATGCAGCGGGTCCTCTAACCAGGAGGTATGCTAGCTCCGGGTACTTATCTACCGTCGTGGTGAGTAGTACTATGGTGATTGCGCTCAAGAACAGCGGGACGGGATCTCGGGTGATGCTGATGTGGTGGAGCACAGACTCCAGCGCGCGGGCAATCGTGTCCTCAGCAACAGAGGCGAAAGGACTCAGCATTTGTATGTACTTTTTGTTTGAGGAGTTCAAGAGATTTGTTGGCCCCATACGTCAATGGCCTGGCATGACGCAGTGTGTGCTTATCGAAAGATTGCTAGAGACGACATAGAGAAAGACCTCTGGGTATTATCATCTATCGAGCGTCAAGAACCTTTACGATAAGAGAAACCAAGTAAGCATTTGATGCTGCACGGGGGTTGAAGACGGCAGAGTGCATTTGGGTATCTCGGTAGTTAGAAGCTCACCGACAGACTGCTCGGATCATACCATAGGTACCTAGCTAAGTAAAGTACCTTCGTATACTAAGAGTCTAGTCCCAATATCTAGCACAGATTCGAGCAGCCGGGAATATTCTGGACGACAACCCGTCTAGAAGTCTGCCTTTCCTGACTCGATCTGTGCCATGTTAGGCACATCACTATGCTTAACGCCATCAATAACACCATCAATCTCTTCCAGGGTTTTACCTCTTGTCTCGACCCAGAAGAAGTAAATGAAGAGGATAAGGAGAACATTCCAACTAGCGTTTACCATGTAGAGTTTCCAACCCATTGCTTCCAATGCGAAGGGGATAGAGAAGACAAAGGCCAAACCAGATCCATACATGACGAAGAGGTTGAAACCCATTCCGTAAGACCGAAGAGAGTAGCTGAGAATTTCAGGCGGATAGAGGTACGTGAGTGGCGTCCAGCCGAAGGAGTAGGATCCCATGAAAAGGAAAATAAAGGCCACGGTTCCGTAAATGCCGCCCTTATTAGTAGAGTTGCCGTACAGTTTTGTGAAGACGCCAATGAGGACCAGGAAAACAGTGAGCAGTCCAGTCGAGATTAAAGCATTAGGGCGCCGTCCAATTGAGTCAGCATAGTAGGTCCCTAGCAAGGCACACACAAGGCACCAGGCGTTGAGAATTATAGTCTACCATCATTAGACTTCAGGCGTGATTAACAGGGGTCATAGGTTGGAGTGACTAACAATCTGGAGCTGAGTTGTGGAATCTGTGATGCCTGCGCTGTCCAGCATTGCGCCCAAATAACTGGATATTGGTTAGCATCTGCGAAAACCATGGGAGTTGTCCCTCTTGCGGCTGAGTCAAAACGTACTAGCTACCAATTTGATTTCCTATCACAGTTAGCCATTTGAATGTTGTTCTAGGTGTTAAAGTGTTCTTACCAACAATGACAGTGCCAAGAGCACAGCTGGCAACGATACTGAATCTCTTTCGGGCGCTGGGGCTTTTGCAGATTTCCTTTACAGTCATAATTGAGTTTCCCGTCGACCGTTCAAACTCGAGAGTATCAACGATCTCCTGATACTGAGCAAGAACAAGTGGGTGACTCTCGTCTCCATCGAAGCCGATCTGAGCCAGTGATCGCAAGGCGTCGTTGTTACGACCCTTGAAAATAAGGTAACGCGGCGACTCCGGCAAGAAGGGGAGAACTGCAATGCATAGCGCACTCCAGAACGCTTGGAGGAGGGACGGCAATCTCCACGACCAGGTTGAGTCAAAGTCAGCTGTTCGATAAGTCACGCCAGCAGCGATGAGTGCACCTGAGGCTATCAGAATCATCCGTGATATGAAGAAGGAATATTCAACATACCGACATAGTAAAAGTCGCACATCAGGCCCAAGCCCCAACCACGATACTTGTACGGAAACGTCTCTGCAAGGTACATCGGTGTGGCCACTGCTGTGCATGCCTTTGAGTAGCCGATACCAATTCTTGCGACAGTGAACATGGCAATGTGTACTGCGCCGGCTTGGAGTGCCACGAAGAAAAGAGTCATTACTGCAGCCCAGAGGATGGCGGCCCGCCGACTCATGTTGTTGGTAACCCTTGGATATGTCATGCCCGCAAAGATGCCGCCAATGTAAATGGCAGACGTGCTCAGGCTCATTGTGGCGGTGTTGATATCAAAGTATTCGGTGTACGATGGAAGAATATTTAGTCCGTTCCTATTGGGAAGTTAGTGTCTGGCTATCTTCGCACCTAGTGATAGTAGGTCACATACATCATTGAGCCATCGTAACCGAAAGTCTTTGCATTGCAGAAGTTAGTTCTGGCTTCCACTCGCTGGCCGATCAATCACTTACAGCAGAGGTAACAGTAGCGCAAGCTACGAGCATCACAAGTACGACATTTGACGACCCAGGCACTCTGGGCTCGCCCAGTTTGTCGAAGAACGTCATTGTAGTGCAGGAAGTATGCGTGTTGTGGTTGGAGTTATCTCGGCTGGATTGTCAAGGCGAAGTATAGAGAAGAGCAGGACAAAAAGGAACCATGGTGCAAGAGGCCTCGTTAAATGGCACTTATCTCTAAAGCTGAGTAGCGTTTGGTATCTTGTGCTTCCCAAGCTGCCTTAGAAGCACGACTGGGGAACTTGGGAGCCTCCATGGGGAACCTAGTCTTAACTTGGTGGACTATCCCTCTCGGGGGATAGCTTAGACTGGTAGGCATACCATCCCTTTGGGAGAGCTAAGGCAAGTTAGAAGTATCCATTCCACTGTTTTCCCCCACTGTATTATGCAAATGGCTGAACGATGGCATCTGAGTGGCTCACAGTAAATGGTACACTCAACCTACCTTAACTGTTGGAAAGTGATGAGCATAATTGATACGGCCCCTGGACTAGAGGCTGCGGGGTTTCTCGCAAATTCGCCCAAAGGGGGAATATTCTGGTTATCTCCTCAGGTACTTAGTTATGCCAAGATAGCACCATCATATACGGATATCGTATCCCGGCCGCCTAATATCATGAGATACCTGATATTCGGTAATCGGGAATAAACATGCCAAGGAGTGATGGCTCCCTATCGTACACTACTGGGCTGCGAATTCGCGACAGGGATTGAACCTCGCGAGTTCGTCTAAAAGGGAAGAGATAAGTCCTCATGATCGACGAGACTAACGCCCTTGTTATCTTTGGCAGGAGCTCAGAAAACCGGGCTTTGATAAGATGATAAATATCCGAAATCTCCTTCCTGCGTGTCCTGGTTTATTTGCCTATCTATTGAGGGTTATCGTAGATACGACTCACAAGGTAGCTGCTTCACTTAACGACCATGCATGAAAGCGCGTCAGACGGGGGTTTCGAGACAGAACGAGTACTTTCGACGCTGACTACGAAAGAAAAGGTCGCGCTACTATCAGGTGCGCGCAAGAAATCTTAGCCCAGGTGTCAGAGAACTAACAGTATCAAAGGTCTCGATTTCTGGCACACGACTCCTCTCCCTAAACATGGAGTGCCAAAGATCCGGCTTAGCGATGGGTCCAGCGGTATAAGGGGCACGAGATGGTTTGAAGGCATCCGGGGTGCTGCGATACCATGCGGCACTGCCCTAGCCGCAACCTGGGACAAAGATCTCCTACGCAAGGCTGGTGTACTCCTGGGTGAGGAATGCCTGGCGAAAGGGGTGCATTGCTGGCTCGGTCCAACCATCAATATTCAACGATCGCCCCTTGGCGGACGCGGATATGAATCGTACTCTGAGGATCCGCATCTCACAGGTGTATTGGCGGGTGAGATTATCCGGGGTTGTGAATCAACCGGTGTGATTTCTACAATAAAGCACCTCGTGTGCAACGACCAAGAGGATCAAAAGAGAGGGCTCAGTGCCATTATGACTGAGCGTGCCTTTAGAGAAATATATCTCCGCCCGTTTCAAATCGCTGCTCGCGATGCTCAGCCAGGGGCTGTCATGACTTCTTACAACAAGGTCAACGGAACGCATGTGTCTGAATCGAAAAGGATTCTTCAGGGCATCATCAGAGATGAATGGAATTGGAATCCCTTGATCATGAGCGACTGGTGAGTGGGCAGTTTTTGAGTATACCAGTCTCCTCTGTACTAGCCTATTATGCTAACATTCATTCTCCCTATTAGGTATGGTACTTACTCTACTGTCGAGGCGATAAACGCTGGGCTTGACTTGGAGATGCCTGGTGAGACCATTTGTCGCGGACAGATAGCCAGTCTCGCGGCATCCGCCAACCTCATCAAACCTTCGGTATTGAACGAGCGGGCTCGCAGGGTCCTTGAATTCATCAAAAGAGCCAGCCAAATATCAGTATCTCGCGAGGAAACGCAGCGAGACTTGCCAGAGGATCGCGAGCTGAACCTTCAACTAGCACAGCACAGCATCGTTCTTCTCAAAAACCAAGACAGCATCTTGCCCATACCTCGTACGGTTGGTAAGATTGCTCTAATTGGATCTCAAATGAAGAATGTCTCCATGAACTCAACGGGGGCGACAGCGTTGGAGCCATACTACATGGTGCACCCATTCGATGCTATCGTAGAAAAGCTCGGTCCTGAAGCCAAGGTCCATTACGAAGTCGGCGCCTACACTCATAAAATGCTGCCTTTGCTTACCGGGAGATTGGTCGACAACTTGAGCCTCTCTTTTTTTAATGAGCCGGCAACTACCGCGTCGCGAAAATGTGTCGATTGCATCTCGATGAGCAAGAGCTTTTTCGCCCTTCAGGATTACACCCATCCCGAGCTAGACGACTCAATCTTTTATGGTGTGCTTGAAGGGGATTTCAAACCAGACGAGTCTGGACCGTGGGAGTTTGGCCTGACTGTTCACGGCACTGCCACTTGTTTTATCGATGGCCAACTCGTTGTGGACAACAGCCAGAACCAACGAGCTGGTGAGTCCTTCTTCCACCAAGGCACCGTCGAGGAGTTTGGGACATATTCGGTAGAAGCTGGGCGGACTTACAAGCTTCGGTTGGAGTTTGGGAGTGCCCCCACGTCCACTATTATCCCAGTCGGCGGATCAGTCAGTTTCCGCGGCGGTGGTGCCCGGCTGGGAGCTTGTCCAAAGATCACCCCAGAAGAGACGATTAGTCGAGCAGTGACGACGGCACGGGACTGCGACTACGCCGTAATCTGTACCGGACTTGATGTAGGCCATTTTCTCTCCACCAAGCCTCGCTGTGACGCCTCCGCCAACTCGTACTAACAATACGCACAGGGAGAATGGGAAACCGAGGGACACGATCGACCCAACATGGAACTCCCGCCCAACGTCGACCAACTTATTGCTCAGGTAGCCGCGGTTTGTCCACGAACCATCGTCGTAAACCGTACCGGAATGCCTGTGAACATGCCATGGGCACCAGATGTCCCCGCCATTCTTCAAGCTTGGTACGGCGGGAACGAGTCTGGCAGCGCCATCGCCAACGTGCTGTTCGGCGACTTCAACCCATGTGGTAAGATGTCGATTTCGTGGCCTCGTCAGCTACGAGATAACCCTGCATATCTCAACTTCGGCTCCACCAACGGACGGGTCTTGTTTGGTGAAGACGTTTTTGTTGGCTACCGCTGGTACGAGAAGATGGAAATTCAACCATTATGGCACTTCGGTCATGGACTGTCATACACGAAATTCACCACTTCCGCCCTCCAACTATCGGTGAAATCCCTCCGAGGAAAAGTTGAAGCATCCGCCACGCTGAAGATTCAAAATATTGGCTCAGTGGCCGGAACCGAGATTCTTCAGCTGTATGTATCTGCACCTGATTCTACTGTCATCCGACCACTTCGTGAGCTCCATGGCTTCAAAAAAGTGCTCCTTGACCCCGGGGAGGAAATGGAGGTCAGTATTGATATTGACGAGTATGCGATGTCTTATTGGGATGAATGCGAAGAGAAATGGTGTTTGGAGAAGGGAAGATATTTGATCACTGTTGATGGAGGATCCGGGGCAACGGATAAGACGACTGAGGCTGGATGTTGGATAGAAGTGCCGAAGACAGTTTGGTGGACCGGAACCTAGACTCAATACTAAGGGCTTAAGGCGATAGATCAACCAAGTAAAAGGGTTTTCCAGCGAGTGAGCCTATATTAGCAATATTTGAGAGAGAGTGGGCAGCCTGTCGTGTATTGAACAGAGATGTTAAGAAAGAGTCAGACATGGAGTGCAGTGCACAGCTAGTGGTGTTTCAGTGAATAGGTATACCTACGTAGCACTGATGATGTTGTCACTGGTAATTCTGTATTACCTTCATAGATATCGATGCTCTAGAAATCTGATTTCTCATACCTGAAGTTTAATATTGTCTTTAAACATGGAGATTCTTGCTTCATTACTACTAGCAACCTAAGAAGAGATAACATGACTATTTGATGTATTCCTTATTTTACTAATATTGGACATATCCTTAGAGCAGTGCTTGATTACACCAACTGAGTGATCAGTACAGTATGTACCATACGTCGCTCTCACGAGCGTCTTAATACCATTCAGTCTTGCTAGCTAGTAGTTATATCGGAGCCCCTTTCGGCTTAGCTTGCGACCGTTCAAGAGAAAATATTGAAAGACAGCCCAGGCACCAGCGGTGACAGCAGCAGCAGTCAGGCCGACCATTACACTCCATCCTGTCTGATACCTGGGTGCATCCTCTTGTCGGAATAACTGCTTGCCGATCAGCCCCGAGCAGCTTGCAGACATGATGATAATCGCCATGTTGACTGTCCTCTCGGCCGCCGACTTGGAGTTAATAGACACCCACGAGGTGTTCACGGCATCTGAACACAGGTCAGTCAAGGTCAAATGATGTTTACCGACAAGAAGCCTTACGCCAGGGTCCTGAGAACCCAATAGCAGTAACCAGAAGACCGAATCGCAGGTCTCTGTTATCTGGGTGAATTATCAGGCGATTGGCGAGCTATGCCTAAGTCAATCTCCCGAATTTTCTCAAATGTTGTTGGAGTGGAAGAACTCACAAAGAATAAGAAGTGTATCAGCAGGGATAAGAACACCCATGGTCCTCGGACGCCAGTCCAATCGCTGTCGAGGTCAGTGCCACTATCACCAAGAGATCTCTGAAGCTGAAGCTGCACGTACGCAAAAAATCCCCATAGTAGATCGATGGGTAGGGAAATCCATGAACCTATAGAAACCAGGATGTTGGACTTGAGCCTGTCAAAGCCGTACTGAGTAATTAGAGTTGGTGCATATGAGCTCATAGTAGTCGTCGGGGCAAGCGCCGAAATGGTCAAAATAATATGTGGGAGTAATCGCCAGTTTGTCAACTGCAGAGGAGTTAATACCGGTTTCTCGCACAAGAGGACCTTCGGCTCAGACGTACCGCGCTTCTCAACTCTTTCCACCTGATGTAGAGTCTTGGCTGGGCTTTGGTTGGGTCATCCCGTAAAACTCGTTGAGTGAGAATCTGGGACTCTCGCTCGCTGAAGAGCCGGAACCCCAGAATTGAAACAGGGTCCCGGGTACTCTTGGGAAAGAAGATCAAGAAAAGAATCCCGACAAGAATAGTGAGGATGCCCTCGAGCTTCTCTACGTTAGCATGAACTGCTCACATCACGCCGGGTGGCCGGGGCTTACGAGGAACAGCCACTGCCATCCAGTGAGTCCCGCAACGTTTCTCATATGTAATCTATAAATTAGCGAAAGCTCACTACTTTACCGAGGCAGTGTTGACTCACATCCCATAAGCGAGGAGCCCGGAAAACCCGCTGGCGAGTCCGTTCCCCGTGAAGAACCATGCAAATCTTTTGCTGATTTCATCTCTCTTATACCAGCGACCGATAGTGAAGAGACTTGCTGGAACGAACCCTGCCTCACAGATTCTAGTTTATCTTAGAACAAGGCAGTTTAAGAAGAACATGAGTTGGACGTACCCTAACATCAGTCGGGTGGCCAGGAAGGGCCCGAACCCGGTTCGAAAAGCCTGAAATGTTGCGACTAACCCCCTTTTTCGATGGCGTTAGAGAAAGAACAGCGGGGATGATTGGGAACTGACCATGCGATAATCTGGCTGCCAATCCACCATGCCGGGCCGACTCTATATAGGACAAGATTGCTAGGGAGCTTCCAAAAACCATTAGATGTTCTGAAAACCGAATCTCGACATGTAGGGTCGCTCATTACCTGGGTGACAATAATTCCTGCAACGAGCAACTGCTGGCCGACGTTGAACTGGTTCTGAGTGATGCCAATGTCTTGCAGAAAAAAGTCGGTTAAAGCGTTGCCTCTGTGACCAATTAGCAATGTCACTCCTGGGAGAAAGAACTCGGCTTCGTACACGTTTGACCGGTCTAGTTGTAGAGTGAAGAAAGCGGCCGACAGTAGCAACATCACGACAAAGTCCACCCTGTGCCACATTAGATCTGTGAATTCACAATGAATAGTAAGAGCTCACCTCCGAACCACAGCTCGTTCCTCAGCCTCAGTCCACTCCAGCTCGGATTCAAAGCCGGCGATTTGGCCGTCTTGGATTGCGGCCAGGGACGTCACTTGCTTCTCATCGGGAGTCTCCATCTTTGTTGATAGTATTGTATAGACTTTGAAGCACCTCGAAGTTGCTGCCAGCCATATAGATACAAAAGGCTTGATTTATGGATGAAGAACAGCCATTTTGTTCAGTATCATATAGCCTGTCGCTCTTCCGGCGACAGCCGGTTCATCAGTGCCAAGAACCAAGCGTATCCATCAGGTAGATGTCATCACAAGGGCAGACAGTCACAAACAGAAGAGCACACCCTAAAACTGGATGGAAAGTTGCTTGTCCACCAATGCATTCTCCAAGACCTAATACTTAGTGCTTTGAGGTCATGTTGTGGAGCTCGCACGTCATATCAGACTACACACAAAGTTGCGGACAGGTGGGGCGCGAGTATGAGTCTGAATTGCAACTCGGGACTACACGGATGTCGCCGGACATCAGAGCCGATGAGATGGAGAAGGTCCGACTACGGCCAGAAAGTGGAAATAGACGTGCATCCCATAACGGATCGTATAGAACAGCGGTTTGTAGTTCTGTGAGCATGGGCATACTGACATTGCATTAGGTTCGCAACAGGTGCATCACCCCATACGTCTGAGGCAACGTACAGATATTACTTTCTAAAGAGAGGTCCAGATACGTCGTGCTCACAGTACCACCTAAGAGTATCGACTGATGTTTTCTTGTTCGTTTATCAAGAACCATGATAACTCGCCACCCATTTCTAAGTCTGAAGGAGGCCCCAGGTACTCTCGACCCATTGAATGTTCTAGAAAGTCAGGCCATAGCGTTACATCTGTTGCTCTGGATGTTGCGATTTCGCTACCGAAATACGAGCCGTTGGTGTTTCGATGCTGAGACGTAGATTCTACCGTATGCGACTGCTCCCCATAGCCGCGTGGTTGAGAAACATCTAATCTGTCATCACATGAAGAATTGTGAGACTCTGGGTTTGTACTCGATGAGTCGGCTTGCGTCAAATCGCTGGCTTGGGGCGTTGGCCGCTGCTGGAAAACTTGGTTACCCGTCTTACCACAATCTACGGTCTGAGATAAGGGGTGGTGTCTGTGAGAAGCTTCTTCCTTTGTAGATCGTTTATCATACGTCTTGCGTCTCTTTCAGAATCGCCACCATGCGCAAGATTCGCTTCGACCAATTTCTTGACATCTTGATGGACAGCCGCCGTGATGGGTGATATGGCGGCCAGATCGTCCAGAAATGTGATGTTGCTCTGACATAGTTCGTACACCGACACATCATCCAACTCGACTGCCTCCTTGGTCACGGGGTCGATGAGGCCGCCATAGAGATGAAATCGCCGAGCAACAAGCAGGATCTTGGTTCACCGGTAAACCAAACTTCCAAATCCGAGGCCTAGAGGAATACGGTCCTGCTTCAGCTGGATGGCACATATGGCCTTCATCTCCAGAAGATGGCTCCACAGCTTTACCAACCGGAGGGCATAAGACACCGCGAGCCTACGCCATGCTGTGGCAAATTCCGGAGGAGCGTTCTTCAAGAACAAAGCGGTAGCAGTTTCTTCTCTTGGACTGGGCAGACATATGTGATATAATTCTGAAAAGCAGCTCAGGTGCCACGTGTGGAGGTGGCAAAATGCTGCATATTCCGTGGCATTTGCATGGGCGAGCACGTTGCGTTCATTCAACTGAAGGTGCTTTGGAATGTGGTAGGAAAACTCTTCCAGTTTTCCTTGAACTTCAAGAAGGGTTTTGACTCTTTCGGCAGTTGAGCTTGATGATGGATTAGGTTCACTATTCAAAAGCACCATTTTTGCACAACTATTCCAGGTTAATCGTTCTGAAGGGTTCTCACAAACAGGGGAGTCAAGGCTGGCATACCTGTGAATCTGACTGCGAAGTTGAGAAAGAATGAGAATATATGATCTCGCACCGGCATCATAGGTCAACAGTCCCTTCACACCGTCGAGTAGCTTGCTTGTCGGCTTCACAATCCCAAGTTGAAATGCATGCTCGGGGCTAGGGAGCGACAGATGCATCGAACGATCCGGCAGGGTGGTGAACTCGTCAATTCCCGCGGAAAGAATTTTGTCCAGGTGCCAGATATTCCATACGAGTCGTCTTTGGCACTCCCTTTCCACAGGATTGCCCAGGTCCTCCTCAGCTGCCGGGTGCTCGATATTCAGCTGCGAACTCAAGATACCTTGCGGCCATACCCATCATCATCCAAGCCCTGCCAAACTGCCGATAAGCAAAGTTCTGGAAGATTGATAAAACCAAGAGCTGTACATTGAGTATTTCGAACTTATCAAGGTTACCAAAGATGTAGCCCTCGACTTCTTTCGCCCACTGGATCGACTGAGTTCGGGCTTCTCGAGACCGAGACACAAAGATCGCAGCAGCGGCGGATATGGAAGCACAAAGGGTAGGTGACAGCCTGTCGGCGTAGAAATCCTCCATCATAGATGGACGGTGAAAGAAGTCAAGTCCGAGAGGATACACGTAGTCGAAGAAGGCATCCATATGTTGCTGGATGACGTCTCGACTAAGAAGAAAGTGATCCAGTTTTGCATCAAATGAGGCGACCGTACCGGCTGCCCATTCCGTGTTTAGCACTGATTCCTGGGAAGGGCTGTTTCTGGCAATGGTGCGGGATTCTAGGGAGCTGGTCTGGTCCACTCGGCTGGCATGTTGTTCCTTGTTGCGTGTCAAACCAGGTGAGAGATAGATGCACGGTAGACTGCGACGTCGGCAATGAAAACACTTGGGTCGATGGCCAGAACATTTGATCTTTTGGCTCCGGCGTTCGGTACATGCGGTGGAAATTCGTCGTCGCCTGGTGCCCGCCTCTGTGAGAGACCGTGATGGGGTCACGAGTTGACTTATGTCGCCGGAAATGGGCGGTGTCAGATCCGCCCGGGCAAAGGTGCAAGTGAACTCCAGCCGACGACAGTTTCCACACGGCCAAGTACCACCGTCGCATTTCACCTAAAAGATCAGATACGAGGCCTTCTTAGGGAGCAGTTGGCTCGGACTATACCTTCTATTCTTGCATGTCAGGCATCGGTGCGCCTCAACCTCCCCGGGAGAGCGTGGATTGGTATTTACTTCCATAGTGGCATATTTCGAATGCTTAGAACAAAGACTAGAGACTCAAAAGATGCTTGGACAGATATTTTGACTTTCGTTCTCCATATCGACCGTGACGCGATTTCTTGGTGGATGTGAAATCGCCTGGACCTGAGCAGGGGACCAATCAGACATTTGGGCGACCGGGTCCACGCGCACGATAAAGCACACCATTTTATGACTGATGATGGAATATCTGGATGTAGCAATTGGCCGAGCATTTTTTCTTAAGGGGAAAGGACCGAGTATGATATTAACGGCCCCAAAGGAGAAGGCTCAAATGACTAAAAACCCTGGGCTGTGGCCTGCCTACAGACGCCGACCTATTAGGTCAGAGTTCCCCAATAGTGTATTCGTCTTGTGGTAATCTATCGAATGGGCTCGGTGCGGTCGGGAGATAGTCCAAAATCGCAACGGGAGCGCTGTGTGTGAGGATTCTATTTTTTGAACCGATGCCACAAGCCGAGATGAGGACCTGCCCTTCGATCTGAGAAACGTCTAGCCTGAGATGTGACTCAAAGTTAGTTCGTCTCGTCTCCCCAACTAGCTTCTTCTCCTTCTTTTGACCCCGATCGCCGAACTGCACTGGCTCAAAGTAGAACCGCCAAGTGGTGACCTCAGTATCCCCATTCCAAGAGACGTACACGTCAACTTGGCCATCTACTTCCCCACTCACAACTAGGAGTGCAGGCTCCTCGCTCGGGGTGCCAGTCCAGTTGGACCGGAAGCCACGGTAATTCTGAACCAGCTTTCCCTCCGGGGCAGAGTCAAGGTATGCATGGAACAGCACGTTTCCATCTTCGCTAAACTCGGTGATAGCACCCGCTTGACCCCAGTTCACGAACACATTCCGGTTAGGAAGAAGCTGGGCATTTCCCTGGGATTGGGCAGACAAACCGTCGGGTGCAGGGTATGTGCGGAGCTCCTTTGCCGTGCTTGCGGTATGGTTGAGTTGTATGATCCGGGCACGAGAGAAGGAACTAATCTTCTGCTCTGGCGATGCTGCTGCGTTATCGAAGAGTGACAGTGTCTCAATGCTTCCATCGGGCGAGCGACTGAGGAGCCGGGCATCGTGTTGGTACGCGAACTGGGCGGCTGGTTCAATCTCGAATGACGAGTGCACGCCTCCAAGCGCCCAAATTACCTCGCCATCAGTGCCATTAATCTTGTAGATGGTGCTGGTGTGACGGGCTGATATAATGTAGTTGCCGTCGCTGTCTTTGTCAACGCTGTTGAGGTGGAAATAGTCCCATGCGGTGGATGAGGTAAACCCTGTGCTAGCTGGCAACTTGGCGAGCGGGAAGTCACTATCTATGCTCCGGGTTAGTAAATTGGTTTAGTACTTATCTAGGCGCTGGCAGCTGACATTTAGGATTGACGTGATCAAGACTGAACCACTCGAACAAAACTTCCCCCGTCTCGATGTTCAACTCTGACGATGGTGTCAGCACAGTACTGAATCCCAAAAGACGTGACGCCAAACCTTGAAAGCCAGTTGAAATAATCCAGTCCTGTCCTTCAACGCCACCCCAACGTGCCAGTCCGACAGGTTTTGTGCTCCCGACCTCGACGAGTGCAGAATTTCCATCGATGATGCGTAGCTCGTGGGCTGAACCGAGCTTGTTGGACCTACCCCGAATCGACTTGACAATCTCGTACTTGCTGTTCAGAATGGAGTGGTACCCGTATGCGCGACCTCGTGTCTCGGCTGACTGACCCTGGAACGCACGCAAAATTCGTTGTCCGGCCCAAGTGTCAACCCCGAAGTTTGCAACACTCCCAGCAAAGTAGCCCAGCCCAGACCATACGAGGTCCCCATCGTCACGGAAGATATAGGCCCCGGGCTGTACAGGGCCTTCGTGTCCCACTACTGACCCTGGGTAAGGAGCGACAAAAATGAAGCCCTTTTCCACAATCCCCTTTTCCGCCGGTGTTATGATGTTCAACCGGGGAGGTGTAAGGTCAGGCCGGGAGCGATACTGCCAATCGGCTGTGGCAAGTGTGGGCAGGACGGCGAGTGCCACAAGCTGGTAGGTAACAGGCAGCTTCATCGCAGTTGCAAGATGTCTAGAATAGTTGACGAATATCAGATACTAATACATACTGTCAGTCGCTGTACGTCTGCTACTACTTATAAGTGGATTCGATCTCAGTTTGAGAAAAAGCTTGCCATGCCAGGTTCGGGTTGCGTGACCGGATCTCGCCGGAACCTAGCCAAGCAACGCGACAAATCCACTACATTAAACCTGTTCTAGGTTTCTCCACATACTAGTATATACTCCTCAGAATTCAGTGTGGCATGGGTACAACGCGAAGTCTTACCAGTAGACAGGCTCAACTTTTTTTTAGAATTGCTTTTGAATTCTCCCTTTGATCAAAATGTCCTGTCTTTACTAGTTCCTACGGCTAGGTGCTAACCCGTTCAAGCAAAAAGACAGACCGCTCTCGGTCTTCCACCGCGTGACTGTGGCCGAGGAGCCTAATAGCCCTATCTTTGAGGCCTGTCTAGAGATACTCAGCAAGGACCGGCGGGACTTAGACGTTCGGTTCCTGGCCTTGAAGCTAAGCAACGAGCCGTGTTGGACCGACGGATAAGCCAAGATCGGACGCTGGCAGCATCGCTCATCGAGCGGCAGATCGCCGACTAGGACGGGTTGAAAATGGGTCACTTCCTCTTCCAAAACGACGGGAGAGACACAATTGACTACGTGGCTATTACGCTAAGGCTTTGAGACATATACAGTATGTATTTGTGCTATGCTTCTTACCAGCCAGCAACCAGCAGCTTCTTACACCGGCTGATGCAGTGTGATGAAGTGCATGTATCTTTAATACCTCACTGGTACTAGTCCTGTGTGGCAAGCTCGACTGGAAGTTTATAGCCTCGGTGCTGGAATTAACAAAGAAAACCTGGAAGAGACTACTTAGTTTCTATTGAAGAAGCATTGTGGCGAGCTCTTTAGTGTCATCATAAGTGAAGTGTGTGCTTGAGTAGTGATACGCCTGTTGTTCGACACGACTATCTTCACAACTTCTAGTTTTGCGTATATCAGACATAAGATAATTAGGCGAGTGAAGCGCCAAGGACTTTACAATCAGAGTCAAGGAAAAGAAAAACTCTAGTGGCAAAAAGAACCTTGTCAAGGCGGTGCGCAAAGGCATAATGTATCATGTGGGAAGTAGACACGAAGGGATGAGCTATGCTGGTCTATATCTTGTAAAGGTTTGTTTGCCTAAATGTAGGATGGAAAGCGCCTGTATTACAAGATATCCTAAAAAGCTGTAGAGTATTCATCGCTCTAACACCTATAATACTGATGATCTTCTACCTCGTTGGCTGTCTTATTTTATCTTTCATACCTGAACCTCTCTCGCCCTTCAAGTGCTTTTCTTTGCGCTTTTATTTCTTCCTGACCACCATTTAGTGTAGACATGAGCCGGCGTGTGTCGAAGTTGGACAGGCTGTACTCCAAGGATTATTCCTAGGCATGATGCCATGAAAAGGATGATATGAGATATCGCCCAATCCAAGGATTGTAAAACGCTTTGGATGGTTCCACTGGAGCTCTTTAAAAAGGCAGGCGCGTTCAAGAAGACGGGAACGTTGTCGAGATATCGAAATATCACAAATAGGTTGAGAGTAATCCAGAAGTCAAGAAATGTTCCCTGCATCCTCGATGGAAATCGTGCAATGAGCGAAGAGGGATCGCTCAACGACCTTGGAGCATTCAAGATGACACCGTTGAGGTTCCAGAAAAAGATGGCCTTTTCGTTGTCGTTTGGCTCGGTCCGCTCGATCACGACAACGTCGTCGCCATGTGGAGTGGCGCGCTGCCACTCATGCCATTCATATTGGCGGACCTTGATTTCGGGCTGGTTGTTCTCCATCGCAGTGATGCATTGTGTAGTATTTCCCAATCGGACGCGAATTGTTCCTTTGATGACCTTGAGAAACTCGGTATGCGTCTCGTGCCAATGCAAGCCGCTTGACCAAGATGAGGACTCTGGGAGGGTGATTTTTACTTGTCCTGCTATCGAGAGGTCGTAGGTGACAGCATTAGGGAGTGGACGCTTGATAATTGTCGGGATCTTCTCGTTGGCCATGGTATTGAAGATGGAGTTTTCGTCAACGAGAGACCGTGGAGTACAGTAGGCCGTGGATTTATGCTGCCTTTATTCCCCGCATCTCCAAAGCTCCCTGATATAAGCCGCGCGCAACCAGAGGTGATGACGAAGATGACAAAGCAGAAATGCGTAAGCGTAGCATTCAAATCGCTCATGACCCTAAGCTGTAGGCTGCGAATGATGATGGACGGTGTCGCGATGGATTTGTGCACCAGCTACTTCAATTATATACGCTTTCAGGCGATGTGTTAGGCTATCTATTATTATTGAGTTATTACGGTATTGTGTACCAACATTTTCTGGCACCCTCCTTCTTGCTGGACACCTGACTGGATGTCAGTGGCAGTTGCGAAGGAGAGGAATCGCATACTGTTTTCTTCTTTTACTTATGGGAGAAAGTCTACAATTATAAAATTTCGTCCAGTGCGTTAAGAAAACAGGCATGATATCCACGTTCCACTTCTCGGCGGTGTGGCTCTTAACCCATGAAACGTAGCTGAAAAGGTGTAGTGGTCTATTTAACTGGCTGTCCAACAATTCTTAATTAAGTTACCCCACTGGCATTGCCGAGACTGTTGAGTCTCAGTAAATATGCTTAGCGTAGATGGTGGCTCTAGGAGCTGGCCTGGACCACATGGTAGTTCTGATTAAGCTGTATCTAATGTGGGCCTCTAGTTGAGATGCGATGCCAGGGGGGCGACGGGGTCATTTCTTAATAGTAATTTTCGTATTGGACGTCGTAACGTAGAAGTAGTGCGAGATGGTTTATTAGCTAGCTCGTTTTCGCTGTATGATCTATGGCAGTGGGCAGTAAGGTCATAACATGTCACGTCAGTGCAAGGCTGACGAGGTCGGAGTCGAGCTGGTTGAGTTCGTTGTGGATGACACAAGTCGTCGCCGTCCTTGGCGTCTGTAGTGGTGGCGAGCTCTTGTGCGGAGGTGAACTTGCAAAGAAGTAAAACCACATGTGAAAAGAACCTTTAACTTGATGCGTATTGTTTTTAGTGAACGGGGTTGTGCAGCCTTTGAGGATGTAGAATTTATTCCCTTGGTTTGTATCCAGACACAAGTCGGTGGTTGTGGGTAAAATCTCATCCTTGCGATTTATGGTCCTTGGAAAGGAGGGGTAGTGAGATGCTAAAGCGATGTTACGATATTCTCTTCTGGACCTAGCCGCTTGTTTGACAATATCCTGAGGGGTTTACTTTATCCAAGACCCAAAACGAGGTGAATTTTAGAGCTAAATCGGTGATTGTTGCGAACGGGGCTCTCCGATCTATAACGACAGGTCCGGACGGTAGTTGAATGGCTGGACTTCCTTCGGCGCGTCGCGTTATGAAAGTCCTGCACAACAATTTGCCTCAACCGAGATTCTCGAAATAGCGTGACACAAGCGGCCAGGAAGGGCCGATTGTATGAAGCCTTGACCAGCAGGCAAGGAGGTGATCATAGTCACCATACCACTCAACACGGCGAGATCCTCGTTGACCGACCGGCGGAAGATAAATGCCGCTCTTCTAGTCAAAACAATGAAGCTATATACGGACATGCTCGGCGAAACTCCCCCACATACGGCCGTCCGTGACCTATCCCTTTTCGGCGAAGCTCTCGGTTGCTACCAGGTTGGTACGACGATGTAGGGATCTTATTGGGCGCATGACTAGTCCCCCGGCCCGTGAGCACCCTCTAGCTTATTCTATGGAGCTTTCCTGGGGTCTCCGGCGGTCTCGACCAACAAGCTATGGTGGCGAACGCGCGCAAGCAAGGTTCAGCCACCAGATTCGAGGTGCAGTCAGGGGGCAACGAGTGAAGATGGTCTGGGGATCCCGGACCGACAGAGCTGTACTAAGCCGAACTCGGAACATGGAGAAGTTGGAGTCGTGCCTCCACTTTGTCTCCAGACGAAGAAACTGGAGAAGCCTGGAGATTCGTGGGGATTGACCTTTGTTGGGAGTGGATGCGCATATGGCACCATCGAAAGTGGCTCCAACTGTGTGAGGGGAGGGGAGAGAGACAGAGAAAAAGAATATAAGGATCAGGTTGACCACGGTGATGTGCATTTTATTGAACTGCCAACACCACGCTTCATTCCAGTTGACAATCCCTTGTCTCTTGTCTCCCACCATCATCTACCATGGCTGGCGCAATTCCCACCGCTGCCCCTCAACTGGCAGGCGGCTACCTCACAGGCCGAGCTCTCATCTTCCCCCTGTCGCTCATCATCTCGCTCTTTTTCCTGTGGGGTTTCTCCTACGGCTTGCTCGATGTGCTCAACAAGCACTTCCAGACCGTTCTCGGCATCAGCCGCCTTGAGTCTACTGGACTCCAGGTCATGTACTTTGGCGGAGGCTACCTTCTCTTCTCTCCCATCGCCGCCGAAGTCCTCAAGCGCCGAGGCTACAAGCTGACCATCTTGATGGGCCTTTGCCTTTACTCTCTGGGTGCCATTCTCTTCTGGCCTGTCGCCAAATCTGCCGACGGCAACTCCAACGGCAAGGCCGTGTTCGGTGGATTCTGCGCTTGCACCCTTGTCATCGCGTGCGGTCTTGCCACTCTGGAAACGGCTGCCAACTCGTACGCCGTCGTCATTGGAAAGCCCGAATCCGCTTCCGCGCGTCTACAGTTCTGCCAGTCGTGGAATGGCGTTGCTTCCTTCATTGGTCCTTTGATCGCCTCCAAGTTCTTCTTCCAGGGCGACAACCAAAACAGCCTTACCAATGTCCAATTCGTCTACCTCGCTGTCGCCTGCGCTGGTGCGGCTGTCGGAGTCCTTTTCCTCTTCACTCGTCTGCCCGAGGTTTCAGAGGCCGTCATCGAGGATGAAGCCAACGGCCAGTCCGCTCAGGGTTCCTTCTGGAAGCAGTACAACATGTGGTTCGCCTTTGGCGCCCAGCTCTGCTATGTTGGTGCTCAGGTCACAATTGCCACATTCTTCATCAATTACGCCCACGAAAATGGAGGTTACTCTACCAGCAAGGCCAGCACTATGTTGAGCTATGCCCTTATCACCTTCACCGTCGGTCGCTTTGTGGCCACTGGCCTGGCCATGTTCCTTCGCTCCGATTTCATCATGGTTGTCTACACCCTCTGTGCCATCGCTTTGACAGCCTACGTCAGTGCTAGTCGCGGCGCAGCTAGCGTCGGCGTTCTTATCGCCATTTTCTTCTTCGAGGCTCCTATGTATCCCACGATCTTCGCCATGGGTACCAAGAATCTTGGCCGTCACACTAGACGCGCTGCTGGAGTCCTTGTCATGGGTGTGTCTGGTGGTGCTATTTTCCCTCCTATTCAGGGCGCCATCGCAGACGCAAAAGGCACCAGAATCAGCTACTTGGTCCCCCTGGTCGGATTCATCTATGTCCTTGCTTATGTTTCAGCTCACTGGGTCCGGAACGGCATGGGTATCCTACAGCCCAAATCATCAGACTCTGCTCCTTCCGAGGCAGCTGCTAGAGATGAGAAGAACGAAATTGTTCTTGAGCAACATGAGAAGAAGAGCGGCGATGACTGGGCTTAGAAAACGTAAAATCTACGAGAACTATATAGACATGTCCATAATCTATAGAGATTAAAGCCATTGCAAAAATGAGAAACATATTATTCTTCTAAACACCCAAAACAACTATCAACACCACTGTTTTAATAATGCAAACTTACAGTTCACAAAATCTTTCCCCTCCTCACTAGTCTCGCTAAGCTTAGCTGGGTTGGGTCTGTTCAGAGCATATTTCGATAAATGAATATGGAATTTCTTGAGGATAATAGGATTTCCTCTTGAACAAGTTCCGTTACTCTGGAACTTACATACAAGTATCTGCTTAAAACACGATCAAGGGTAAGGGACACATCACACCAAGCACAACTCTGCAGAGTTACAATTCCCGGCACACTCATCTTAGTCCTTCGACATAAGATGTTATAATAAAGTTGTGAGCTTTATTCGCAGCTACTTTACCATAGTGATGCCCGTAATAGAGTGTAGTTTTGTTCCATGATGGAAGTATTGAACAAAAGTCTTCACGCGGACAGCGCCCAGTATCTTCTTGATATCAATTCAAAATTCTTCCGTCCAGCTATCGTCAGCGACATTGTGGCGGGATCGATGTCTTAGAATGAGGAGATTTAATACTTTTTCTCCACAAGACAGCCAATTTTATAGCTACGTGTTGAATGAGAGGAGTGTGCTCGGCGTTATGGTTGTCTTTATTCCAAGGATCCGAACGATGTGTGGTATCCACGCCACCACGCTACCATACACTCCAAGCTCAGAACCAGATGAGAGCTATAACTTCCACTACCACCTCCAGCCACTTGAAATGGCTGGCGTAGACTTTGGCACGCGGCTGAGGATAGCTTAGGGGTATGTTCGAGAGGGGACTCAAATGACAGGAATAATACACATACTGAGCATTGCAGCTGCTTCTTCTCAGCCATGCCCTATGATGACTGGGCCTTTCTTTCCGGATCCTTACTCAGTAAGTGTATTCCTGGTTCCCGCATGAGAGATACTCTCGTGTTAAGATTCAGCAAATCAACCTAATACACAGACTGCGGCATTGGGAGAAACTACTAGCTGAGATACAATCACGATGACTCAAAGTGGACAGCTGTGGTGCATTTGTATTTCACAGTCGAATTCCGCGTTGCAGCCCAATGCTCAGGTGTTGGAACATGTTCTTAGAGCGTCTACAGCAGCTAGCATGCTTGACTCCTTGGTTTTACCCGCACGGAGTTGCCTTTTATCACTATACTACCGGGAGGGAGGAGTGACATACGTGCTTGAGGTCGGTACACTTGGCGGCTACTCGGCCATCTGGACAGCGAGCGAGAGTTCGTGGTTGCGACTCACAATAGTCGAGTACAACTCCGGGCGTGTTCGCATGGCACGCCATAACCGGAATTATTTCTGTGTAAGATAGCTTGAGACATGTTCAAGCTAGCTTTGGTCATGTGTACTAACAACATAGTAGGCGAGGGTGAGCTGGGGGACCCAGATAGTACTAATCAAGACGTTGTAGCCAGCCGTCAGGTGGTTGAGAGGGTTAGCAGAGAGGCTGGGGATGAGTAAGTTGTGTTATAGACTGTGCGTGAAAAGTGCTATGCTGATTAGCTGTGGGTTATTGTTAGCTGAAAGTGTCGAGATAGCTTGAATTAGCCTTCTAGCACAGGAGTAAGGTCTCTGATACGCGGCATATAATAGACTCCTGGTAGGTTGTATTCATTTAGTCCTGACAGCTTAAACTTGTAAAAAAAGGCCAATGAATCTTAAACTACATGAACAGCATTGTGATTTCCCGCTCCTCTTAACCATAGTTGCTCAACCCAGAACTTTGGGATGGAAATTACGTTGTCCGATGTGTAATTGAACATTAGAGGTATGGAGGTGAGTCCCTGGCCTGCTGGAGACAAAGAAGTTGAAAATCGAGAGGAACTTATTCAGGATTAGAGGGAGGTCTCATTTGACTAACCTAAAGAGACACCGCGCAATATACACAGAGAGCGTCAGCCAAGAGGAAGTTCTTGTTAATCCATGCAGCACAACGTGACTTAAACGGACAGTCTTGATAGTTTCCCGGATTTTAGAGCCGGTTCTCAGATGTCAATTATAAGCCTCAAAATGGAACGAGATTTATTATGATGTTCATTGTTACCTTTGCCAGTGTTCTGTCATCCGTCCGGAACTTTCACTGTGAGTAGAAACACTCACTGCCTTCTCGACGTCTGCCCCAATTCCTCATTTGCCGTGCAGCTTGACCCTGATAAGGTTGCAGTAAACCTTGAATATAAGCCTATGACTAATTATGGACATGGTTCTTGCTGATTGGAAGCTCCATGACCCATTAATTAGAAAAACGTGACGTTTTACTTCGCCAATCCTACAGGTCAAAAATGGAAAACTCTGCAGTCAGATTTGTCCCATTTTAAAATACAATCGCCACACAGCAGCTCAGAATCAAACGTACAGCTGTACGTAGCTGCTAACAACACGTTTCGAAGACGTAACATGCAGGCATTGCGTCTCAAGTAGCTACTGGTTTTCCAAGGACTAACTCAATTAGATAACTTCAGGTGGAAAACGTTCCGGGAATAGGAGGGATCTACTAGAGCCGAGCCGGCAAGGCGGCAGCAGGGGCATCAGCCGCTTGGTGGGGTACATTCCCGCTAAAGTAGTGTGCCCGATTGCTATTTGCAAGCACGGCACGATACTGCCGAACAACGGTTTTCTGCCAGGGAACCGCGACTCGATGACGTCGCGCCGAGAGCATCAAAGCAAATTGGTTTTGACATTGCTTGGATGGCTACGTCGTAGTATTGTTTCATAGTTCTCTTTTACACTTCAAGGCCGTGACGCTAGAAAGTAGATGACGTCAACCATCGCAGAGCCTGGAAGTAGACAATCACGATTGCGTTCAGCAACTTCATTTATATTCCAGTGGCTGTCGCTTCGTTGTTGTGGCTGATCTGTCTCAACCATAACTCTTCCTCCCACCTCATCCCCCTCGAAGTTCATTGACATACAGAAGCTACCTATAGCTTCTGGGTTGTCTTTGTTCACATCTATCAACAAACACCACGATGCCCTTCTTCAATCGCAAAAGCGAGCCGGCGTCTCCAGGGAACAGAAGAGTCTCTCGGCCGAAAAGAAGTCACCATGAACAGTACAGCATGGCTACGCGGCCCAGTTTCGGGCAGTGGTTGAAGCATACTTGGCTGGACATTCTCACTATGGCTCTCATGGGCGCGGTCGGGCTCGGAGTAAGTCACTCAAACACTGTACTCATCAATAACTCTGCTGACAACCTTTGCAGGTCTACCAAGCGCACCCAGCACCGTCAAGATCCTTTGCTGTGACCTTTTCAGATGGTGAAGTTGTTTATCCCGACTTCGCATTTCCTCTGAGGGACGAAGTCATTCCAATCTGGCTCGCCGCCTTCCTGGCCAGCGTCATCCCAATCGTCATCATTCTTCTCATGCAGATACGGATTCGCTCCTTCTGGGATGTGAACAATGCCGTTCTTGGCCTACTGTACTCGCTCATCACCGCTGCCGTATTTCAGGTTTTCGTCAAGTGGCTTATCGGAGGCCTGCGTCCACACTTCCTAGATGTCTGTAAGCCGGATATCAGCCTGGCCAACGACAAGGGCTACAATCACAAAGGTTTCCAGCAGATATTTTACACCAAAGAAATCTGCACAGGCGATCCGGATCAAATCGACGATAGTCTCGAAGCCTTTCCTAGCGGTCACACTACTGCAGCCTTTGCCGGCTTCATCTACCTGTACCTCTATCTCAACGCAAAGCTCAAGGTCTTTTCCAACTACCACCCAGCAATGTGGAAACTGATCCTTGTATACGCTCCAGTTCTTGGCGCTGTCCTGATCGGAGGTGCCTTGACCATCGACAAGTTCCATAATTGGTACGATGTCGTAGCTGGTGCCATTATTGGCACAATGATGGCTTTCTCGTCGTACAGAATGACGTACGCTGCTGTATGGGACTGGAGGTTTAACCATATTCCCCTGAACCGTGGATCACCATTCATGTACGTCGTGGATGGTGCTGAGTTGGTCGATGCTGTCTTCACCAGAAAGGCTGGCTGGGGAGGCTTTGGGAGCAGCCATGTCAGGGATAAGCATCATCATCATGATGGTCCCAATGACCACCAAATGACTCCGACGATTCCCCGAAGAGCGGTGGGAGGCGGGGCTAGAGGACCGGAGGATTATGTTTGATGAATTTCAGAAGCACTTTTTGTCTTATAATAACTAACGTGTACTATGTGTCCATTATGTCTAATGAGATCAAAGTGAATTTGTTTAATGTTTCAATGTGTACTCATTATTAAGTCTATAGTCCTAAACAAGTTTTCCAGGACGATATGGCCTAAGCCAAGATCGGACAATCATAGTCACATATTCGGAAAAGGCTGGTCAATGACCAGGTGAGAAAACAGAAATTTAAAACAAATTCTGTTTATAAAGACATTTGTTACCTTACTACCTTTAGCTCTAAAGCCTGAAAATAGGTACAGACTTCTCAAGTCTCCTTAACACGTGCTGGCCCGTTAATAGGATCCAGACTTGTGTAGATCTTTGACGTCGCCCCCTTAACTATGTAATAAACCGCAATGTCACCGCCCATCTGTGTAGCACTGAGGAATGACGATTCTTCCGACTCCTCCTCGTTCCTGCCATCAGACTCACTCCAGTTTCCGTCTTCGTCTCGCACCACGCGCTGAAGCTGGCCTCCTTTGCCGGCGAAGTAGTACAGGTACACTTTGACACCTTTTTGGCCTGGAACACAGACACAGGCGAGACCTGTCATGTTGCGAGAGTCACCAGTGTTGGGAATCTCCTTGTCTACATTACAGGTGTCAGTTGTCACGTACTAGTTCAGGGCTTCAGTTTCTCTTACCCTCCGTGTTGCTGGATTCAACGATGCGAAGAGTCTTCTTGTCCTGGTAGATGATGTAAGATTTCTGGCTCAGCGGATCGTAAAATGCCGCAAGGTTGGTAGATAGCAGAGGGGGCTTGGAAGTGATAATGGTGCTGGAGACTGAGCTCTCTTTCCACCCGAGTTTGATCGCCTTGATGACCGGGACGCTCTTTTCATTGGTCCTAATGGTGTTCAGCAAGCCAAAGTCTTTGGCAACGTGGAGGGCAAAGAGAGAACGTACGTAATGCCGTACATCCATGACTGGCCATTCTTGTCTATCGTCGTTGTCAAAGCGACTCCCTTTACCTTGGAATCATCTTCAGGCATGAGCAGCTTGAAAACTGGACTCAGTTGAGCGACCAGCTTGGTGTCGCTAGCATCAACTTCCTTGCTGCCACCACTAGACTTATCATCACTCTTTGTGCTGGTGCTCGGTAGTCTCACCAGACCGTAGACGTTGAGCTGCGCATCGCATTATTAGTCTTCGCCTCGTATCTCTTGGATATAGTGTGTGTGCGAGGGGTCCTACCATTCCATTGGCAACCAGAGAACTGAATGAGCCAGGATTGACAATCAGGTCATCCTCAGGAGGAGTCTTGATGTTGTCTTTGAACTCGGTGACGACAACTTTGTCAGGTTTGGGGTAGCCGTAGATTTCCAGACCGGTGCTTTTGTTCTGCGTCAGGTAGAAGACATAGATTTCCTGCTTATTGAGCGGGTTGACAATACTGGTGAGTGGGCAGCTCATGTTGACGAAGAGGTGGTGACACGGTAGAAGAGCAGTTGACAAGATGAAGCTGTTTGTGGTAGGGAAAAGAAGGGTTGGCTTGTCTCTCAAGTTCCGGACACGCAACTTCGCATGGTAAACGCTCTTTTTATGTCGAATCCTCAACCGGATAGATCTTGCGCTGCTTATTGCGAGAACCGTATCGCAGTGCAACGTAATTTGCAGCTATTCAAAATCGAGGCAGGACAAAAAGCTCCGCATACAGAGTTCTAGATCCGCCATCAGAGGCCAGCTGAAGTCCCTTTTCTCTTTAGGAAAGTCTAGAACATGCAGTCTGCATGCATCTTCACACATTGGGACACTACCAGTTAATCAGACGGTGCGTAGTTGACTCAACTGGCTCTGTTTCGTCAGGCTGCTTTTCTACATTGAGCTTGAGCAGCAGGAACGGGTCGTAGTTGGTCAAGTTTAGTCGCTATTATTGGACGATCGGAAGTTTTTCAGCTCTCATGAATACGCATGCAGGTTCGTGATAGTCTACCAAAAGATATTGGTATCCACACAGTTTAGAACCATTACGGAGTACTTACTAGATCCCCTGCCACGATTCAACCATCTTCTAGACCGCCCGACCCTTGTCACCCCGCAGTGACTATTGCTCCAGTTACTGCAGACGAGACATTTCCAGTTTAGCCTCGGCGGCGGGAGAGGATCCGTCCGTTCCCAGCGCATGTCCATGTCCCAGTGAGGAATCTCGCATCTCCCTCCCTCTGCCCAAAGTGACCAGTCACTGTAGTGGCTGGAGGGTCATTGTCACAGAAATTACCTGATCAGATGCTGCTAGGACTGAGCTAGGTCATTCGGCCTTGGTTGACAATTGTACAGAGCGCCATCGCCGCGAGTTTCCCTCATAGCCGACGTCGTGGTTGATCTGTATGACTTGTACCACGCAGTTATCGCGAGGGCCAGCATCAACAAAATGTCGCTGACAGTGATTTCGCCTCGCGATCTGGTTCTCCGCCATGGGATCCAGTCCAACCCCATCACCACCCCCGTGGATCTTCTCCCTGCAAAACAAATTGGCACCGGAAACCAGCGTCTGCATTCATTCTACCGTCCAGGCCTAGCAGCAGGAACATACGTGGTGGATGTAAAGCAAGACATTGCAGAGAAAGAAGACGGGACGGGACCTCTCGACTCCAAGACCAGCCGCAAGAAGTTTGCTGTCGTCGCTCCTCGCTATGCTCTGCCTACTGGGGCCATCGATACCGTGTATCCGCCCAATGGACACTCGGCTCCTCATGTCACGCTGCCGCATGTTGTTCTGAAGGATCCCCAGTCGCCCTGGGAGAGGGTGGGGAGCGAGACGGAATTGAGAATGGCAGGCGATGCCCTCGACAAGTGCCGCACGCCATGGCTGGCTGTTTTGGTCTTTACACACGATGAGATATCGTTGCCAGCCGACGTCACGTCGCATCTGACGGCGTTGTTGAAACCAGAGAAGCCTTTCGAGCCATCAACCACGGCAACCATCAATGTCAACATGTCAGACTTTTTGTCCGAGGTTCAAGGAAGCAATTCAGTCTGTACGCCACTCACCTTTGATGAGAATGTCGACGGTCCGGCAAAAATCTCTGGAGACGTTGTGTTTGTAAAGCGAGACCTCCTGCAGGGCCTCGTCCAGACGCATGACGATAACGGAGCGACCGTTGACGGGCAGACTCACCCCGACGTATCTCGCTACAAGTGGCTTGCTCACGTTCGTCATGTAGACACGACGGGTATGGCAGAAGCGGGTTCAACAACAGGACTCTTGGGCGAGAGGGACAGCTTATTCTCCGTGGTGCTGTCGCACCGAACTGGACCGCTGGACATCGATCAGCCAACACCAGTCGTTGCTCACCTGGTGTCCATTGAAGGCCTGGAAGCCATGACACTCCCTTTTCGGGCACCATATGTTGCGCTGTCGTCTCTGCACAGCTGGACATATACCAGCCTTCCACCCAACTCTTTGACTGTGCGCCACGCGTTCCAGGATATAGGGAACAGCTGTAAGGACCTCCTCCGCGCCCCCTTGACAGACGATGCGCTTGAAAAGCTGAAGGAGAAGGGTTCTGCAGGAGAGCATGTCGCCAATCGAATACAGGACGGCTTCTCACTGGCAAGATACCGGACACAGACTGGAGAGCAGACAATGGCATTCTATCGAGGACCCCTTGCACCAACCAATGTCCCGTATCCTCTCCGAGCTGACTGGGGTGATCCATCTACCCACGGAACTGACAGACAAATCTTTGACCGTAACGTGGGAATCATGGACATGACGTATTCGGCTGCTTGGCAACTCGGCAAGACTTTGGCTGTGGCCGATCGGTCCTTCACTGTAGCTCTGTCTAGAGTACGGAAGCAGATTCAAGATGCCGGCGTCGAAGAGAGGAAGAAGCAAGAGATGCAGCAGAAGACTCTATATCAGACGAGGATGGACACTGTCAGATCGCTGGCAACAAGCGTGCAGATGCTGCAGTCGCTGCCACAAGGTGATGCTCTGGCGCAGAGCGACGTGTCCAATCGTTGGCGAACAGAAAACCCACCAAGACTTGACATCTCCTTCCAGAAACTGGGTGCTGCGATCGACGATGAGGCGAAAGAAGAAGAGAAGAAGAAGAAGAAGAAGAGACAACTGCAAGATGAGCTTAACAAGGCCGCCGAGGTGGTATCTGGTACGGCAACAAATGCCTCTGTACCGTATGACGAGTTCAACACGCCGCTGTCGACAGACTGGCTTGCAGTGTTGAAATGGGTCCTTGACAGGATGTATCTCGCCAGCATTCCTCCTCACTACATGATCAACGATCCCTCGCATCTTCCTCCCGAGACGATACGTTTCTTTGCAGTAGATACCAACTGGACGGATGCGTTGGTGGACGGGGCTCTCAGCCTGGCCAGCCACCTCGAGAGGACTGACGACATGGTGCGCAGGGCTATTCAGCACGCCATTAAGAGACACTTGGATACGCCCAGCCCAGGTCTCGGGAGGAAGCCGCCCACACCAAAGTACGGATTCCTCCTTCGATCGGAGCTTGTGACTGCATTCCCGGATATGGTCATCACAACGGAGCCTACCCAGCTATCCAAGGGGAACGAACAGCTCAAACCAGTCTTGATCCGTCATGAGCTGCTAGATACGAATGTCATGTTGTGTTTGTTTGATAGAGCCCCCGAGAAGGGGACTTTTGAGTCTATCACTCTATCACAGCCTCCCCATCAGCCGTGTTTCTCTATCGCCTCGGAGTTGGATAGCCAAAAGCTCGCCGTGTCGTTCAAGACGATATATACAGGGCCAGTTGCAGAACAGCCAACCGGGAGTGACAGGGTGCGTCAGCTCCCAGATGGGGCGATGGAATGGTCTCAGGGAGAACTGCCCACAGATCAGAAACCTCGGGTATTTGTCTGGGGCCATGACGACAACGCCACTGATCCATCGCAGCGGACGCTGGATATGCGGTACCTCCTGCCGAGCCACTTTGCGAAACTAGCACACCAGAAAGTACGCGCAGGGATGAACAAAGAAGGGGCACCAGCCAAATACGTAGAGCCCGATCCAACGCCCGCCCTGATGGCCTATCAGCTGAATGACCCAAACTGGCAGCTCAAGATTGTGCTGGACGAGAAGCAGACGACGCCAGGTGATGCCCTTGTGAAGACGCCTCAGAAGGTGTTATCACCAAGATCAGCAAATATCACCCCACAGGAGGTTCAAACTTGGCCAGTGACTGTGGCCACCCCCAAAAGAACCCTTCTCTCTTCAGGAGGGTTTCAAAGATCTGCGCCCCTGGTGCTGGATCTCCCGCCAAGCTCCATGGTCACGACCGTAACCATCTCCACTGAGAAGAATACTCCAAAAGCAAAAGCCGAGAAGAGGGCTCAGCCAATCTCCCCTTTCATGTCATTTGCAGCAACGGAAGCCCGGTTATTCTCTGGACCAGCCTCCGACCCAGTCTACGGATTCCGCGTCTTCTCCGTTAATTCGAAAACGACTGATGAAGCTCTCATCCCCTCCAAAACTCCCCAAGACCTCATATTCTCCATCACATTGCAAAACAAGAGCTCTGCTTCTTCATTCTCCCTCGAATACATGTCCATCTTGATCCCTTTTATCAGAACCTCGGACGACGCTGACAAGGAGCTCCTCATGACAGACTACCGGGGCTCTGGGGCGTTTATGATTACGAACCTGCGATTCGACCCTATTTGCAGCCTGATCAAGAAATCTGCGCTTGAGTCGAGCAAGACATCGCTCAAAATTGAGCTGCTGCCAAGGACGCATCTAAAGAAGGTTCCGGTGAAAGAGTGCCAGGACTTGACCTTTTTGCTGAACGGCGTGGTGGTGGAAAAGGTGAAGAATACAACTGCAGTGGGGCTGAAGGTGATCATTAAGCATGTCGGCAGAGGAGAGATTGAGAGAGACATTGAGATTGAGAGGTCAATGTAACAGCATGGTTTAATCAAGCGTAGTGAGTCTACCAATAGAAAATGAAGGCGCCAACGATGATGCATAGAAGAATGGGTGACGTGAGCCATCGGAGAGTATCTCGATGAGATTAAAAGGTGAAGAGATAATTACAACTGGAAATAGTCGTGAAGTTAATTGTATATTGCATTGGTGAATCTTGGTTACACCCTAATTCTTGATGTCTTCCTGGACAATCCCCTTCTTCATCTGTAGATACCCTTCCACTGCCGTATAAGGCCCATTCTCGAACTTTGGTCTCCCATCCACCCTGCCCACCTCTATCGGCATAAACACCGTCTCTAACGGGGTTTTTGGTTCGGAGGCAGAGACTGATGATTGGGTCTCTGTATTCTTCCCCGCTGGTTGCGTCTCTGTCTTCTTCTTCTCTGCAATTCGCATGTACGGTTGCAGCCAGTTCCACTCGGCCGCATTTGTAGGCAACTCTATTCTTGAGTCTTTGAACACGTCTTGCTTGCCACTGAGCGAATAGTCAGCTCGTAGCTGATACTTTTCCTTGAACTCTGGCACGTCCTTGGTCACCATCAACGGCCCCATGTGAAAGAATGCCGTCATGTGGTTCAGGGCCTGCTGCCATGTCCACTCGGGGAGCTTGAGCTCTCGCGCTGGCAGAAAGCTGGCGTCGCCGTGGACAGGCTGGAACGGGTCGATGATGGCACCAAATACTTCCCACCGGCCATTAGAGTCGGCCGAGTATCGCTCGCTGGCCTTCTTTGCGTCATATGGATTGTCTGATGTTGGCGGTGGTGTGTAGTAATCCTCAGGATCGAGCCAGTAGGGCCTGAACTTGGGATACGTGGTGCCTGTCAGTTCCAGGAGCGGATAGGAAGGTCCTGGTGTCTCGTGCTTCCGATCGTGGCCAAAGTACGTGTAAAGCTCGTCGAGATTGAGTTCGTCATCCAGCGGCAAGAGCCGGTGATCCTCTATTCCAGATCGAGGCTTGACTGGAAAATAACCAACCAGGCCATCAAACTCTCTATGAGAATCACCGAGCTTGATGCGAAATTCATAACGACTTTTTCCTGTGGTGAGACTGATATCAGGCGACGTTTCGTTCATGGTAGATTGGTTCCGGTAAGCAGCCGTGGAGAGTTCCAGCGACCATCCCATGTTGACGAGTGCCAATGGTCTACCGACGATGCAGTTGAGAGACTCGGCATATTCACTGGGAGCAGGGCCTGAGAACTTCAACGCCCCGTTGACCATGTCGAGAAATGCTTGGATGTACTCTCCACCGTCGCCCGTAAGCTTCGCCACCAGCTTATCCAGCTGAGAGACAGTGTCAGGCTTGATGTCATCTGTCTTTTTAAACGGTAGCCAGGCCGTGCTTGCTTGCGCCGAGGTCCGGCCTTGAGCCGCAGCTCCCGGCAGTCTGACTTCCCGGTAAAAGACACCATCAGCATTAAACAACTGTATGCCATAGTCAATATAATTGACCACGATCCAGCCCCAGATGGGGCTCTCCCAAGCCGTGGCAGGACGCCATCCGGACGTGGGATCTGTCCTTGACTGCCGCTTCACGAAACATGCATTCAGTCTTGCGGGTTGGTTGATGCTTGGAGGTAGCTGAATAAATTCGGAAAAGCCACCTTTATCATCTTCACCGGCCGTATGCGCTTCCTTGACGTCTGTTGGCCCTTGCTGTTGCTTGGCGTCCACTTCGTAGAACTCCCCAGCGCAAGGAATCAGTCCATCAGTCAGGATCCCAGCTGTAGAGGAAGCAGACGGTTGGAGCGCGTGAATGGCTTGGCCAAACTTGTCAATGACGTTCAGCTTTGTGAACCGGAGTTGTCCATGTGTCACGGGCTTGAATGCTGAAGGACTGTCTTTGCCTGCCGCAACGTGGATCTGCATCCCGTAGGGCGTGGGATCCATATCGATGCCCATTCTGCCGATTAGCTCAACCGAGAACGTGTTGTCCGCATCGACCGCCTCCATGATGACCTGGGTCTTCTTTCCAGCCGCTCTGACGGTTGGCTTGATGTGTGTGCCTTGCGCCAACGTCAAGAGATGGTCCGTGAGACCGCTGAGCGGCGCAGACAGAAATGGCAATCGTCGCACATTGTTTTTCAGCTTCGTCTGCTCCTCGGGGTCGAGGACCTGGTCAAGCTCATCTTTCGGAACAGTGCTGAAAAGCTGATCTATGAGGGCCTCTAAAGCAAACGAGGGCTGAGGCAACATCAGGATTCTCCCGGACACCCTGCGTCGGTCCTTGATGTTGACGAGATCCGCATCTGGGTCGATGGAGTAGCGGCTATGTTCCAACCCCGAGGATGCACTAACTGTCTTCTTCAAACTCCATTTTCCCCAGGGAACGTGCACATATTCGGCTTCCCATTCGACAAAGAGAGGAAACCAAGGCTGACGATTGTTCCATCGATCACGCCACAGGGGCTTTTTGTCGTCCGTCTCGATTCCCACGTCGTGATACAAGGGCATCGTGTTGTCCTTTTTGGAACCTGTCTCGTCAGTTCGCAATGCGTCAAACTCTGTAAGAAGCGCGGTAACTGTGGACTTGATGCCGGAAGGCATCTGCAAAGTGTCTATTCTTTCTGCGATTCCTGTCTGTGGTGCCGTTGCAAGATGAGAGTCGAGACGTACTTTCACCTTTTCGAGGAAATCGTACGCCCAGCCAGACTTGACGCCTGCCACCATGATTGTTGGGTCCCCTTGCTGTTCAAATTCATGATGAACAGCTTCTACGGCATCCGGAAGCTTCACTTTGCAGCGCTCGACTTCTTTCGTCTGATATTCAGCCAAGGATAACAGTGATGTTAACCGCTTGTCCGCATCTTCGACCGTCGAAGGCTTGGGTGGCACGGCCGACGGGTCAGTGCTGAAAAACTTGAACCACAGTGAGAACAGCTCCCATCGCTGCGACTTGACGGCTCTCAGAGTTCCGTCCAGGAGGGCCTGGGCATCGTTGAGGTTCTTCAACTTCTCTATATCGGTGGCTCTTGGTAAAGTCGGCTTTCCGGGGGTTGTGGATACGGGAAAATTGTATCGTATGCCCCCTTTGCTGCGAGTGTAGTTGCGGTGAATAAGGCTGTCGGTCACTTTTCGATACGCATCCACAGATGAGTCGTCCTGTAACCGCAGGTAGGCAGACAGGTTGAAAATGCTCTCCTCGAGCTGACGGATCAGAACCGTCTCTTCCTTCTCCTTCACGCCTTCTGGAGGCTTTTCCCCGTGATGAGCTCTCACATACGCAAGGAGGGCATCAATGGGAGACGTTCCCACCGCCACTTGCTTGCTTCCGTTCAGGTTGGCCGACCACTCATCAGCCGGAGTGGGTGGTTTGGTCGTTGCATCCCATTGCACTCCATACATGGCTCCGTGACAAACTATGCGGGCTTTTGCACTGTCATCCAGCCATCCAGTGGTATCTGCCAGTTTCTCTGAAAGCAGCAAGGATAGCTTTGCCAGCCGCTCTCTTCGGTTAGACCCGGCGGCAGTATGTAGCACGTCGTCCTTGTCGTCCGAGTGCCACCCAATCACGTAGTAATCTGCCGTCGCTTTGCTCAGCCTGTCACGGGAGACTACCCTCCCATTCTGATCCTTGACTTGGTTATAGCCAAAGGTATCCAGCATAGAAAAGACGTTTCCATTGTGTGGCTGGTAGTCAGCAAACAAAGGGTTGGAGCTTGCCAACACATGAAGCTTGACTCTCTTTGCCTTTCCGTCTTCCTTCCATTCTGACAGCGGCGTCTTGATTCCGATGAAGATTTCTGCCTGGTCAGATATGCTGACGTTGCCGATACCACCACCTCCCTTGCTAGAGCTGGGAGCCTCTCCCTTCTCGTGTCCTTCAACATCAAGACTTTTGACATTGACGTCCATGAAGGGAGAAACGTCTGTTTGCAGATCGATATCCTCATGAAGCTCGTCGATCCGTCGGAGTCTGTCGCTCTCAATCACCCAAGCCTCCAGTTCAGGTACTTTGGCTGTTGGGATAATAGAGTCCTTCCGAAGGGATCTCACGACCAGCCATCTGTTGGGAACGAGTGGGAAGACTGGAGCTGTCGGATCGCCATTGGCATCGTTGGCAGACTTTTTCTGGTTGTCATCTGCGATTGAGGCTCCTGACCTATACAGCTTGGGTATAGTCCAGTGGAGGTAGACGCCCTGCCGTTCAGGGCGTGGCTCGCGGGTGCTGAGGTTGGTGATTCTGGGGTTCGTAGTACTTGGAGACGAAAGATGAAGATCGACATGGGGCAAGACATCTGTGCGGGCAGCATGTTTATCGATGCGAAGGTAGGTGTAATTGGGTTGCGTGATGAGAGCAATCTTGGATTCCTTGGCTTTCCCGTTGCAAACTGCTGGGTTGAGGATGAAGGCGTCAAGTTTGACGGGGAGAAGCAGGTTAGGACCTGGCATTGTGGTGGTGGTGACTCTAGGGTAGGGTCTTGGTTCGTCTGACGAGATGACGAGAGCAGCAGGAAATGCTCGACACCGTTCTATTCTGGCTCTGTCTATGCCTTCGTGCCGTTATAAAAGACGTCAATCTTGAGTAAATTCGCTTCATTCACTCCTCGACGAAAGAGGCTAAAAGAGGTAGCCTCGAACATGTCCATGGCTCCAAGCTCTCAACGGCCGCCATTGCCCGTCCAATGCCAGGGGTTGATCGAGATCAAAGGACAGTACGAGTTAGCTTTAAGACACACGGTATACATCTTTGCTGAGGACTAATGTAACACCATGTGGGGAAAGATCCGATGAAACCATTCTCTTCTTGGATTTTCATACCGAACGACTGTACACATCATGCATGATTCTAATACTATGTACATAGCCTGAGGTGAATCCCATCAGACTATCGAGTGGAGATTACGCGCAGCATCGCATTGTCAGTGAGAACCCCGCATCCAGCTGGTTGCTTCTGCTCACCGTCGCAGTTGAAGCCGACACGTTGCCGTCGGCTATGCCGAACGTTTGTACGCGTCAAGCATGTTTTCAATAGCTTGACATGAATCACATCAGACTATCGAGTCGAGACTGTTCGCTGCATTACACTATCATAGAAACCCTGCGTTCAGCTGGTTGCTTTGGTTCACCCTGCGTCATAGCTGAAGCAGCCACATTGGGAGTCGGCTATGGGCCGCCAATTCAAGGATTAGGAACCAACCACGACTCTCACCGTTGCTGTCGCCTCTTTTCCTGTAGACTGACTGAGAGAAGGAAGCATGTAGTTAGTCGCACTTGTTCTACGTCCTGGTATGACTGAATGCCTTTGGCTTTGAAGAACAAACACGACTGCTTCATCCCATCATCTCATCTCCATCATGGATGTCAACCCTACCAACTTTGGCGTCGAATCTTATCACGTCAGCGTCGGCACAGGAGACTGTTCTATCCACCTCTTGATCGGCAACCCGGACCAACCGAGCGCTCAGAGAGTCCTAGCAGCGGTGCTCATAGATGGGGGCACAGGCGGGAACAGCGAGGCTTCGTTTCCACACCCCATTGCCAACGCGATTGAATGTATCCAAAGATCCTACGTTCATTCACATGCACTCAATGGCGGTGTCCTCAAGTTTCGCGCCGTCGTCATAACCCACTGGGATCGAGATCACTATGGCGGACTCCTGGAATACTTCTACATCAACATTGAAGGCAAATCGCAGGGGTATCAACACCCCAACCTGTACTGGGCTGGCGACGGAACCCCAGAGACATATCTCTACGCCCCTTACTGGTCTTGGTTCCATAATGCTGGCGATGACTACCGTGCAAATGGGGCGCCACCATGGCTCCACGTCCATTATCGAGGAAATGATAACTACGAATGGGTGATCACGATGCCATCTGATGTGGGGCATCCGTTCGAAACTCGCGTGCCTGTGTTCCTGCTCCGCACCCCAAACAACGAATATGGATGTCCTGCAGAGAGGAAAGTTCTCGGTGTCAACTTATTCACTAATACCTTCATTCACGACAACTACGCTTCCGTCAACACACTAGACTTGCTATTAGCAGCCAACAAACCTGGGTATATCGACGCCGATAAAAATTTGCAACTCAACGACAAAGCGCCAGGCATGTACTGCATAGCAGCGAAAAGAATCATACTTGGATTCGGACCGCAACAATGGATCCCCAACCCGGAACATACTCCAGCCTATCTGCGGAGAGAACCAACCGTCAAGAACCAGTCATCGATAGTGACTATCGTGCTGTGGAAGCCAGACCAAGGTGCCGCCCACGGCGCGCAGCCCCGTGTCTCCCATTACCTCGCTGGTGACGCAGACGCGGCCTTTGAATCACTGATACGGGAGAAGCTGTTGAACAACGTGACCATCAAGAGCATCAAGATGAGCCACCACGGCTCTAGACACTCCAGTCCTATGGATGTGGTCACCGCCTATGCCCCCACCAACATTATCGTGTCGAACCCGCAGTCGGGGTATCCTCACCCAGCATGGCAACTCATCTGGCTCCTGGAAATATGGAATCAAAGTCTTCAAGTGGAAACAGGTCGAAAGATATACGCTACCAGGTATCCTCATTATCTGTTGCATGACATGTATGACGAAGGCAACTTCTTGCAGGAATTGGTAGAACAAATGAGGGTGGGACCTTTTGGCAGTGCGACTCTGTTGACCAAGACCCATGGCGCTGATTCCTTTGTTAAGGCGTACAACGCCTTCGCTGCCAAAATTGGTGCCCCAAACGCAGAAGACGACTTGATCAACTATTTCCAGGCGAATCAGCACTTGCTAAATGAAGCCAATGTCTTGCAGAGACTGGCATTTCTCACAGAAAAGAAATGGGCCAACTTCTGTTTTCCGCTTTGCGATCATGGGGGAGAGTTTACTAGCGACAACGGAAGTAACAGGACTGGGTCTGATGACTTGGCCTTCCTGCGAGTCTCAAGTCGAGAAACCGACACCACGGAGGCAGACGGGCAGATAAAATACACGCTGAGGGATGAATATGACTTGCGCGATCCTACATTTGGAGAAGTGGACGCAATGGCGGGTCTGCCTGTATACATTGTTGAGGAAGATTATGGTATGGATGAGGAGGATAAGAGGTCGGGTAGTAAAGAATTCAGCTGGGGTTCATTTGGAGGAGGAGGAGGAGGAGGAGGAAACGCCATGTTCTTCTCAATGACCGATTCATCTGTGAAGGGTGGCAACGCAGCCAAAACAGAAAGCAGGTCAAGACGGCTTCCCGCACGAGGTGCCTCTATCAGCCCAAGCAACGTCATCACTGCCCTGGGCACCGATGTGGATGAGATGAGCCACGTTGCAGACACGGATGCGAAGCCCACCACGACTCCTTACCAGCTGCCGTCTCCAGAACCAGCGAAGGTCAAGATCCCATCAACTGGCTACGCTCTCTTTGGCAATCGAGCCTTTGACCGCTACAAGCCAACAGGCGACACAGCACATTTCGGAAGTATCGGCCCAACATCAGAGACACCGGGCTTGAAAGACCTCGATCTGTTCGTCGGCAGTCTCAGACCTGGATTACTCTATCTGGAATCTGCTACAAAGGGGATTAGCCCTGGACCTGTGGAGTTGGCAAAGGGCGACGTGCTGTTGCATTGGATCCAGGAGTCGCTGAAGGTCGACTCTTTATCTGCGTGGGTGAATCCAGAGAGAGGAACCATAACAGCTTTCCAGACGACGTTGGCCATCGACAAGTTGACACTGAACTTCTCTTCAGAGGCTTCTGTCCTCAATACGACATTCAACGAGAAGCCAGATGCCGCTGTTACTAGAAATGTGATACTACAGGAGCCCTGTAGCTTTGACGAGCCAGGATTAATGGAAAATGCCACAATACTATGCCTCGGCCTCGCGTCTTTCTCTAGTCAGGCATCCCTCAAGAGCGTGTTGGAGTACATGAGCTTGAAAAAGCTCTCCGCAACGCCATTGATGCAGTTTCTCGGGGTCATGCCGCTGCAACCTCACATGGAAGACGGCCACCGCAACGCGATTTGGTTTGATCCAGTATTCAGCTACGACACTAGCATTCGCTTGCAGCTCAAGCTGGCTGATGAGGCCGACAATCTGCTGAAGAAGTTGCTGAGCTACCTGGATCCTCAGACCCTGGCGCTAAGCAACACCTTTGTCATTGCCCAGAAGAGTGTCACGCACAACGGGGCTAAAGATACAAAGTATCTTGTAAACAGGGGCAGTGTCCTCTTCGTGACCGATATCGACATCGTGGGCATGAGGTTCCGGGGGTCCATTGAAGTCGCAGAATCATTGGGGACCATTGCTCTGACACTCTCAGTACTTCAAGAGACGGAAGTTCTGGACACGATCGTGACTTGGATCAAGAAGCTGCTGACGGTATCAAACACCAACAACAAGAATCAAGACTTTGACGGTTCATTCCAAGATTGGCTCAAGAACAAGGTAGGCAGCTCGTCAAGCTTTCAAGGGTTGCAGCCACGGTCGATAAAACTCGGGCTTGGATTCGCGCCGAATGCACAGGGACAGATGCAGATCAGTTCGATCCAATACATCAAGATTGAAGTTGAAGTCAACTTGAACTACGGCAATGCTCAGAATCCGGTCATATTCCTCGCTTCGTATACCTGGCACAACCGACCCAAGGCTAGTCTGCATGCCATATCAGCTAAACTCTGGAGTATGCCCTCTCCCCCCTTCCCTCTCGTAACAGCCAACAGTCAGAATGATTTCTCTGACATGGATCAACAGCAAGCGCCAAACCAATGCGCAAAGTTCAACTCCTTCCCCGGTGGGAGAAGGCCTATGCCCTCGAGCCTGTGACGATCAAGTCTACGCTGCCGGAGACACTAGATCTTGCTGCACTTTGTGGTATCACCGACTTTCCAGATGGTCTCCCCAGCGAGGTCAGCCGTGCCAACTTCCTTATTAGCTCGGACGAGGTTGCTTTCAGCGGACGAATGGTGGCCAAACTAAGAAAGAACAAGGACGGCTCCATCTCCAAGACCGGTTCTGTCCCTAGCCTGTCGCTTTCAAATGTTGAACTGGCAGCTCGCTACGTCTTTGCGAAGTCAGGCAAAAAAGGGGAATGGAGCATCCAGCTCGGCTTCAGGATTCTGATCGCCCCCAAGGCATCCGATGTGGGATTCGCACCTGCAGAGATTATGGGAAACATTGCCCACAAGAGCACCTCAGAAGGCAAATCGTTGTGGAAGTTGAAGGGCAGCATCGACAATCTCTCCGGGGCTTTGCTGGCCAGCTTTTTCGACAGTGATTCCAGCAGAGCCGTCACGGATATGATTGGAGGAATAGCCATTCGCTCCTTGGATGTGGAATACGACTACCAAGGTCAAGAAGCCTCCGAGTTTCTGATCAAGGGGCTTTTGATGCTGGGTCCAGTCGACTTGTCGCTCACGTTTACATGCAACAAGAAGAAGACCAGTACCACCAATGAATCCGAATGGAAGTTCCTTGCCAACCTCTCAGGTCCAACTGGCGATCAGCAAGCTATCACCAGTGGACAAGCCGTCAAAGACGACACCATCAAGCTTGGAAGCTTGCTGAAAGGGGTTCTGGGAGAGGAAGTGGACGAGTATCTTCCAGCGTTTGTAAGCAACATCGAATTCACGAGAACAAATAGCAACGATCAGATCTCCATGGCCGTAAAAAAGGACATACCTAAGAAGCCTGCCGATGCAACACGCCCCCAACTCCCTACTCGTCTTGTCTTCTTCTTGAACTTGGATATTGCTGGATTATCCTTGTCTCTTCTCCAGTGCAAGGAAGTGCCCTCTTCGACGAGCCCTTCCGATCCGGAGAAAAAGGCAACTCCAGCGACTAAGAGAATCCTCATTGCTTCACTCAACGATATCCCCACTATCAAAATCCCCCTCATCGGCGATGTCGACAAGCCAATCGACCAGATCTTGTATCTATGGGTTCAGGATACAAGTGAAGTAGCTGAGAAGGATGATGGTCCAGCGCCTGGCAAGCCAACCACCACAGCAACCAAGGGAATAACGTATGGAGAGCTGATGGCAATTAACCGAACCTTGGAAGCCAGTGCAACTGAAGGTGGAGGGGGGAGAAGACTCTTGTTCAAAGGGACAAAGGAGAAGTACGACGACAAGGACATCGTCCTAGGAAGTGGTCACCATTTCATGATGACTGGCAAGAACCTCAAAGGCGAGGTCGTTGTCTTCCTCGACTACGTCTTCGGCAAAGCTGCGCCTGCAAAGAAACCAGCGCCATCGGCAAGCGGTGGCAAGGGTGGTGATGTCAAACCATCAACAACAAGCCCAACAGAAAAGCCATCCACGCCGAGCGACAATCCGGCCATGGCACCGTACAAGAAGACAGCCGGTCCTCTGTCCATCTCCAACATTGGTTTCGGATGGGAAGGATCTCCCAAAGATGACGGTACTCTGTCCATCAGCATTGACGCCTCGATCCTCATCGGACCCATTGGATTTGCGCTCATGGGCTTCAAGCTCTCATTCCCCATCACAGCCCAGACGAGCCTGAAGAATCTCCCAACACCTAAAGTGACGGTCGACGGGCTCGCTGCCTCATTTCACAAGCCTCCCTTGACAATCGGGGGTGCTTTCATGCATTTGGTTGTTAAAGGTAAGGACCAATACATGGGAGCCGTGATAATCAACTACGGGGTGTACCTCTTCCAAGCGGCTGGGTACTACGGCGATGTGCTAGACGCCGACGGCCACGAGTTCAAATCCGCCTTCATCTTTTGCAGAGTCAACGGCCCGCTCATGTCTGTTGGATGGGCGGAGCTGTCGGGATTGGTCGCTGGTGTAGGATACAACTCTAGCATCAAGTTCCCCTCAGCCGCAGAGGTGCCGTCGTTTCCATTGATAGCTCCTCCAGCTACCGCTGGCCCTCTGGACAGCTTAAGCAAGCTGATGAAGCCGGACAACGGAGGCGTTATCACCCCCAGGTTGGACTCTTTCTGGATCGCGGCTGGAGTCAAGGTGACGGCTTTCCAGGTCCTCAAGGTGGATGCTGTGCTGGTCCTCTCCTTTGACCCGACCATCAAGATTGGCATCTTTGGGTTTGCCGTGGCAGATCTCCCTCCCTCTCCCGATCCAGGACCGGGCAAGTTTGTCCACGTCGAGCTTGGTCTGTCTGCAACCGTGGACGTTGCCCTCGGCGTCATCAAGGTTGAGGGTCAACTGACGCCTGCATCGTACATACTCCATCCCAACTGCCACTTGACTGGAGGATTCGCCATGTACTCGTGGTTCGACAGCCCTGATCCGAGTCTGAACGGCGACTGGGTCTTTACCATTGGAGGTTACCATCGCTCTTTTTCACCCCCTGCACACTACCCTGTGCCTCCGAGATTGGGCATCAGCTGGTCCTTCAACCAGAATATCAGCATCAGAGGAGAAGCCTACTTTGCCATCACCCCCAAGATCTGCATGGGAGGTGGTCGTCTGGATGTGACGTTGCGGTGTGGGCCCCTCCGCGCATGGTTCAACGCGTATGCCGATTTCTTGATCAACTATCAACCGTTCCACTTTGTAGCTGAAGGCGGCGTCAACGTGGGCATCGAGTGTGTCGTCGACTTCTGCATCGCGTCTGTCACCATCAGTGCTTCTCTTGGCGCGACGCTGTATCTGAAAGGACCGCCTCTGTCTGGACGTATCACGGTGGACTTTTGGGTCACCACGTTCAACGTTGACTTTGGGTCTGATCCCAAACCCCCAGAGGCGATTTCCCTAAGCAAATTCTTCGATCTGGTCTTGAAAGACGGCGGTTCGGGAGGCAATATGCTTGCGGGAGGTGAGGACTCTGGGAAAGAGGCCGCAACTCCACACGTCTTCTCATGCCTGGCGGGTCTCGTACCCAAAGGACAAGGCGAAACACCCAAAGATGCGCCCTGGGTTGTTCGAGGGGCAGGCTTTGCTTTTAACGTGGCGTGCAAGTTTGCCATTGCGTCTTGCACCGTCGTTACCGCTGCGACGAAAGACGAGCCAGCCAGCGCTAAGAACTCGCTCACAAGGAAGTATGAAAAGGAAAGGATCTATTCAAAGCCTATGAAGATCTCTGCACCGATGAAATCGGCCTTGGAGATTAAGATATACCGCGACAATACGGCACCGACCTTTTCAGCAATTGCAACAGCGGGTGATGAGCAGGATCGGTGGAACAATGTGCAAAGTGTGTTCCGGCCAATGCCTAGCGGTCTCTGGGGACAGTGTAAGTTGTCGTGTATTTCATTTTGAGGGCTGCCCTGCTGATTGCTCGATGCAGATGATGAGAAGACCGACCCCTCTAGCAAGGACGCAAACCAGCCCGCCATGCTCTCCACTGGAGACGGCATCAAGCAGCTCATGACTGGCGTGGACCTGCATGCTCCAGACGCCAAGCTGAGCAGGGAGTCTGCCATAGAGTTCAACGTGGCCGATGCAATGGGCCAGGATGTCTTTGATGACAAGCCGAAGCCCAAATTTGTGCATTTTGATGGTGTTGATTCTTCTTGGGCTCCTGTCACGCAGAGCCATGACTGGAAAAAGGACAAAAAGACTATTACAGACGGGTGGGTGTTGCAAGCAGAGATGGCTGCCAGTGTCCTGAATGCATGGGCAGATGTCGAGTCGTTCAAGTTGTGGGACTTGAAGCAGTTCAACGCCACAGTCCCCGGGGAGACAATTAAGAAGTTTGACGAACTGTATCTAACAATGCCAGCTACAACTTTAGTAAAGGCAAAATCATAGTTTTGTTTTTATATATTTATTTTTTAATATTATAAACAGAGCTTCAACCCGCAACTCGCCCTTGGTGGAGCAGACGGCCAGATACAAGCAAGGAGTTTCTGAAATCCCACCAAATCATAAACAAATTAACAATAATGTGCGATCTCCAAATGGATTTTGCCGTAAATTTACAGATGGTGTGGTTCAAAATTAAGCATTATAACAAGTAACCATTTCACCATTCCCATAATTGAGAGACAATGCTATTACTATCGAGAAATTATTTCGAACTCTATTGAGTATTGCCCATATTGTATGAAGTAGTGTCTCATCTTCTGCCCTAGAGTTGCAGCTGGTAGCTTGGTGATGCATGCTCTTACAGAGAAACGGCAACGCGGTTTGTCTGGTACTTCTTGATAGAAGGCAAGAAGACAGCTGCAACAATTGTAACGATGCCAAATGGAATGCTTGCATACCAAACGTATTTCAACGCGCCTGCATATGCCCACCTGACCCCGATTTCGGCTGCCTGTAGGATAGCGTCAGTATATCCAGGCACAGTCGAAATCTTCTCTGGTGCTGTCAGCAGCGTTCCAACAAACACCTCGGCATCATCTGGCGCCAAACCAGCTGCAATTGCGTATTCGGCAACGGTGGTTGGGAGAATGCCCGTGAGTTTGTTAACGAAGACATTGTAGTAGATCGTGTAGCCGATTGAGCCGCCTAGAGTGCGAATAGAGAGGGAGAGTGCGGCGGTGGTTGCTAGCAGCGAGTCTGGCACGACAATCATAGCGACTGTTGCAGCTGGGACAAAGAGGCCTCCGACACCGAATCCGGCAATAGTTCCCATCGCCACGGTAAATTTGGGGTTTTCAGGGGTAGTTGCGGATAGAGCACCACCAAATGCAGCTGTTTTCAAAGCGTATCAGCATTACTGTTGGCCATGCTTGTGAATCACGAAACTTACTCATCAGTATGGCTGCGATCATTAATATGACACTGGCGGGAATGGCCTTGACGGAAAGTAGAGAGTTGAAGAACACTGCTCCGGCGGTGATTGAGATGCCATAGCCCAAACCTTTGAGGCCAATCTGGACTGGGTCGGGTGTGTAAACCGCAGAGAACGTGAGGGGAAAGAAGTTGATGAGAGAGTAGAAGTTAAGTCCTGCGACAAAGGCGATGAAGAATGCCACCCCGACAATCTTCTGGCCTGCAAAGAGTTCTCGCGGAATCATTGGGTTCTTTGCGAATTTCCACTCCCAAATGATCCAGAGTACAATGAGAAATATCCCAAGGATGAGTTGAACGAGAATGTAGGCGCTCTTCCATGGATGGGTGTATCCTCCTCCTTGTAGAGCAACAAGGCTAGAGATAATTAGCGGCAATTCCAAAAAGAGCTTGGGAGGTGCATTTAGAAGCCCACAGGAGAGTAATTCCAGTGATAGACAGTACAGCACCGGCGTAGTCTATCTGCCTCAGAATGTCCCGTTTTGAGACTCCTTCCATGCGAGGATGGTCTTTTGGAAAATACGTAAAAGCAAGGCCAGCGAGTACGAGTGCGTTCCAAATCCTATTATGGTTAATTCAGGCACCAACGAAAGGTGAGAACTTGGATCTTACAACGTCACCCACATCGTCCATCTCCACGTCGCATGTACCGATAGGAGCTGAGAGTACATGACGTAGGGAGTGAATGGCAGTAGGAACGCCGTCACGAAAGCCAAGGAGAGACCCCGTTGTCTCACAGGAACGATGTCAGAAATGCTTCGCAGTGGTCAGTCAATTCGTCAAGGTCTCCAAATATCTGGAGAATAGACTTACCCAGCAAGAGCCGTCAGCTCACAAATTCCCGCACCTGCTCCAGACAGGGACATGCCAGCTATGGCTTGACCGAAGGAATGAGCGGTTCCAACAAGAACAAGCCCTACCATGATTGTGACCAAGCCCATTAAAGTGATCTCACGACGACCAAGAAGATCTTGCAGATAGCCTACGAACGGAGACACGGCAGTTATGGCCAAGGTATTGCTGACTGGAAGCCAGACCCCGTTAGCCGTGGCTCCAAGGTCCGCCTCGATGTAGCTCAACGCTCCACCAACGAAGTACAAATTGACTTGAGAACCTTGACTGATGTGTGAGCGAGTGAGTTGTGTCCCATTGGAACCAGAGTAGCTGACCTGAATAGAGTGCCCCAAGCGACATTGCAGCAATGATTGTCTTTGGAGTCCAGACGATGCTTCCATCGGAGTCGTCGGACTTGAAGGCATGGCTGTTGTGCAAGTGTAAATGGTTCTTGTCAGCGCCTTCGAACCTGTCGGCGCTGGATCCATTGAGGTCTTGGATGACTTGCGCCTTCTCGCTACCGGGGTCTGACATATTGAGGAACAATATTCTGCTTTGTTCTGGCTGAGGAGATTTAGGTATGCAATTGAGAGGGCTGGTATGTCAAGAGAAGAAAATAAAGATAGAGATTCCAGCGGAAGTTGTGGAATTGCGTCCGTCTTATAACCTCGTGCAACACAGACAGTCATAACATACTCTGGGCTGCCATAACACATTCGTTTGCATTATGGGCAAGCCACCTGCCAACCTCGTCCCAAACGGGTAGTTCAAGTCATACAACGCGGGGGTGGAGGAGGAAGATCGGCACTTAGGTCTGGGGTAGCAAGGGTCTGATTGGCGATAATGCGGGGACGCACTTTTGACTTAGTGTCAGCAGCAACTTACCCCTAATAGAGCGGACAGCAAATAGTATAGTAATAGCCGGAGGGACACTCAGGTGATCGGGATGCCGAGGAGTATCGGTTTGTAGGCATCCCCTTGGGAACCGCGATACCGAGGAGCATCGGTTCGTTGGCATCCTCGGTGGAGACCCTAAGTAGGTAGTGCAGTTAAGGGAACGTACCTCAATGGCACTAAGACTACAAAGAGTTTACCCTCGTAGGGACCCTCGACTAGGTCAAGAGATGCTTCCCTTCTTGGGTTACGGAGTACTAGATCGCAAATACCGACACCAATACCACTGACTCAGTCTCTGACTCAGTCTACACAAGCGTGACGACTCGGTACAAAATAGGTCCTTACCCATGGGAAGATCAGTGTGACCCAAGACTGAAAAAGACTTGCAGGTGGATATGGCACCCCAGAGTAGCTGGAACTTTTGTAAGGAATTGCCTAGTACTGTATAGTAGGGGTACCTACGACCTTGAGGCCTCGTCCTTGTCGCCCTCCTCAACCGTCTTTCATCCACCCCGCATTTCGGAAGATCGCTGCTAGGTGCTGTACAGTAGTATATCAGTGCGGGGTGAAGTCTTGGCCTCTCATCAATGTCAATTTCGTGTGCGTGTGGTATGACTAAGGAGAGTTCTCTACTTTCGATGCCGCTATCGACTTGATAGGTGGTTCTCTGCCATTTTCCCCATCCCTTTTCAACATCGTCCTTAAGCCACGCAGCTCGTACATCTCTCTGCATTGTCACGTAAAAATATGTCTGAGCTCGGTCTTGAAGACTTCCTTACCGACCTGGACGGTTCAGAGTCAGAACAGGATGCGCTGTTGCTCTCACGACCAGTCTCTTCCACGCAGCAAGGCGACCTGAAAACAGACGCAAAGAAGCGCATTATTCGCCGCCGAGCACGCCGAGCCTGTGTGGAATGTCGAAAGAGAAAGGTTCGTTGCGACTTAGTAGTCGAGGGGCATCTCTGTACGAATTGTAGACTGGATGGCCGGCCATGTACAGTTCCAGGTACGGACGCAGTTCCCGGAGCACAATATCGGGGTAGAGTACTGATATCTGCATCTTTAGCCCGAAGAAAAAGGTCCGCACTTCCTCAATCACTATCATCGGAGCAGATACGAGACAGAGACCCTCAGGTGCCTCTACTTCTGGGTACAAAATCCACAATCGCACCGAATACGATAACATTGACGCCTCCTTCTGATGAACACTTTTTGGACCTTGGCGGAAGAAGAAACTGTCCTTCTCCTACCTCAGGTCTCAACTTTCGAGAACCATCTTCGTTCACGGTTTCCGATGTCGATATCATCTTCTCGTATCATGGCTTTCTGGCAACTGGATCATTGTCCCACATACCTGTCACAGACTTCAAATTCCTCGAGGCCAAAGGCTGCTTCCACTTGCCCGCCAGGCCTATTCTCGATGAGTTCGTTGTTGAGTACTTCCTTCATGTTCATCCAATGCTGCCGATACTGAATGAAGGTGCTTTTTGGAACATGTATCTTAGCGACGGGCAATTTGACCAGCAAGCCACACGGATATCACTCTTTACTTTCCGGGCTATGCTATTTGTCGCCTCTAGTGTAAGCTCCAGTTCCAAGCTCGCGGTAACTTCCACTAATGAGACAGTTTGTATCGAGGGATACCATCAAGCTTTTGGGATTTGAGGACGCTTTGAAGGCGAGATCCTCGCTGTATTGCCGAGCAAAGCTACTCTATGATTTTGGTACCATATCAGATCCCATCGCAAAAGCTCAGGGCGCTCTACTCCTAACTTATTATTGCTCGGATAGAGAACCGGTATTTATTTGACACCCGAAAAACATGTCTGTCCTACTTACTGTTACAAAGCTCGCAAACACTTTCTGGCTTCGCATCGCTATACAATATGCACAATCAGAGCGGGCTCATCTATACTCTCAATCACCATCTTTGCCCCTTGAAGCCCGTCAGGAGCGGAAAAGGCTGTGGTGGTTCGTATGGAGGTCTATCATCTGTGTTTTCTTTAACTGACCCGAAGTAGGTGCTGCATAATACGAGACCGTATTTTACCGCTCGGGGTGAGGCGATCAATTCAAATCACCCGTGATACTTTCGATTTCGACCAAGACACTTTCGCCGAAGCAGACCTTGATGATGAGTTCGAGACCTCACGAGTCTATAGGAGCGAAACCAAGCGCACCCTAGCTTGTGTTATGGAAGCTCAAGTTAACCTTGCTATTATTTTGACTGACATCTTAGCACTGGTTTACCCAACAAATCCTCTGGACCATAAATCATTAATGGCTGTGCCAGCATTGACGAAACGTCTCAGAGATGAGTTAATTGTCTGGGAAACGGCGTCTCAAGCCTCAGTCCTAGCATCAGATTCCCTTGCAACGCCACATCCCTCAGTGTTTCTATTCTGGGGCTTGACGCAGATTTACTACTGGTTGGTTGAGACAGGTATTAGCCCTTGTAGATTACTCATTTTGACTCTATCGGTTCAGGTCCGCTCGTGCAGCCCTATGTCAGTACGAATGCCTTGCCCTCCAAGCCAATTGTCCAGAACCAGATATCCCAAGTACTCGGGAACTTGGTAACGAAATCCACCTCTCTGTCGCTCAAATATCACGTATTGTTGGTTCGTTCGTTCATCAAAACGTTGCGCAGTATTTACCCGTCAGCGCGTGAGTCTTTCTTCCCTATCAACGCCATCTTTCCATACCTATCTGACCTTTGTTAGTGTCGCATATCTGGCACTTCCCATTATTCTGAATACCATCGACATACGGTCTACGAGGACGAAGAACACCATCAAAAATACTCAGTTGCGATTAAGCAATCATGCTATGCAGCTCTGTCGCGAGAAATATTCTGGTGCGCATACGGCCCTCAATACTATCAACAGAGCAATCGCTTCTGTGGATATTACACCAAGTGCTGCCTCAGCAACAACTCTTGCGTCTTTGAAGCAACTTTCAGTCACATCTATAGAGATCTCGGATCAGATTCCTCCTACTCAACCCCTCTCAACGACAGCGGAGATAAATGACTGGCTCACGATCTTGGTCAAACAACCTCGAGCCTACCTTCGCCTAGCTTTCACAGTGGATATAAGCCTTTCTCGTGGACATTACGTAGGTAGCGAGGAGCTGCCACGAGTGCTGTTGGTTGAGGACGGTTATTATGGAGGGGTGATGAATGTCCCGAGGCCGATAGAACTGCCACAGATCAATCACCATGACCAATCAGAGATGAATCGAGTTAGACGTGTGGACGAGGGGGAACCGAGACTTCGGCTTGACCTTGACTTCTTTGACTTCGGAGGGGATATAGGTCCGGCGCAGACGAGTAATATGTATCTGGGTGATTATAGAACACTGAGCGAGCGTTCCTGGACTTGATCAATGGTAGAGGGACTCTTGGAGGAGGTTGGTAGGGTATAGGGTCTGGCTCGAACGAAAGGATAAAACTCAATTAGCCTAGCTGTGGGATGAAGTCTATTATTTCAACTATCACACTCTAATATATTAAAACTAAGCTATGATAAGCAGAGAATGCATAGAACTCAGAAACTTGGCCATAAAGTGCTATACCAAGCCCGTTTTCGCCATATTCGTCGTTGGAAGAACGACAGAACGACAGAACATCAATCTCTCATCCATGAAGCGAACAGCAGGTATCACGGATAGCGTTGAGAGAGTTGCAGTTTGGATTTAAAATATTCCTTGCCGCTGAAAACCTTCATGGCCAGGACAGGAAAGAATGCCGGAGCCGCCTTTGCCTTCATGGGGACAACTTCATAGTTCTATTTGTGACAGAAGGAATGTTCATCATCGATGTTCTCGACGAATGTCACGATAAGATAGAAGAGATTCTCAGACTCATATAAAATTGGCCCAAAATTTGTCCTCATCAATGCAGCTCGGGTTTTTCAATGACCAACAATCTCATAGATCGCTTCTACTTTCAACAATCCGCCCACCCTTTCCGGTAGAATCCAGCAATTTATCTTCAAGATCTCGAAGTTCTAGTTCAAGCTCCTCAAGACTCGCGGTCCGCGAAGCGTTGTCGAAATCAATCAGGGTTACTCCCCTTTCATTGATAAGGAAATTGTGTTTGTTGGTATCGCCATGTCTAACGCCCAACTTATGCAGCTTAGCCAATGCCTGAAGACACAAAAGCAGGTCTTCCGAAGTAGCATGACGGAAGTTATCGACGCGAGTGATGACAAAGCCGATAATTCTGCCTTCTTCAATGAGGTGTCCGAGAAAATCTGGTCCGATCTGTGAACCCTCTATCCATTCATAGGCTGTCGTCTCTGCTTCCAGTAGAGGTATCTCCCACGAGAACCGCGCAAATTTTGCTATGACTGGATAACCGAAGCGGGGGCAGATAGCTTCATAGACGTTAGAGCGGAGTTTTCGGCCCATTTGAAGCTCCAAGTGGTCGATTTGACAGGGTTTCCAAGTATTGTTGATCCCTGGCAATTGCACTTTTGCGGCGGTCTCAAAATGTGCAGTACCTGTAATCGGACTGCGGGATACTCGACCCTTGTTCCAATCGCCGGATGGGAGAGGTGGAAGCAGAGAGAAGAGAGATGGGGCGAAGCACATATCATCCTGGCTGAATAGACCAGGGGCGATGGTGATATATTTGACAACTGTGTTATCAACGAGAATTCGAAAATCACTTTCGTCGTCTTGGTCGACGCTTGCCTGCAGCAACTGCAAGTTCATGGGATCCGTAGTCATCGTGGGTGAATGGTTTCGGATTGAAGCGCAGAATGCCGATGCGCCGCTTTTTAATTTCCTGACCTTTATGACTCAGCGGCACTGTTGGGCGGGTAAGGTGACGAATGAGAAATTAGTCTGGAATAGGCCGTTTGGAAACCAGATCAACGACAGAGCCGCTCAAGCTATTCCCAGTCATTAATGTGGCTTATTGAATTAGGTTGCAGTTCATGTTTCACAAGTCGCCTAGAACTATCAACCACTAACCCATTTGAGATCTCTATCCAGGTACGACATTCAAATATGTAACTCGTTCATGTAGAATTAGATGAAAATTCCAATGCAAGTTATTGAAGAAAATTTTATCATACTTACTTTTTGCTGACAACGGCAGATAGGAACACCGAGGGAAGTAATTTGCAGCAAAAATATAGGACCGGAAGATTGACAGTATTTCTGTCCATTACACGTACTAATCTAGGTATTAGAGCAAGCTTGGGCATTTTGGTGAGAATCTGGGCGATGCGCTTGGGTTCGTGAGCATAGTGAGACACATAAAGCAGCAGTACGCTCACGTTGATCACGACTGTATATCTGAACCAGAATCTTCAAAGATGCTTCATCGCTGCCTTTAAGAATACGAAACCTCGCGTAATCGAGCACTCGACCAAGAAGGTAAACATCTAAGGAGAAAGACCAATGAATCTAAGCGTGCCGTACATCTTGTTGCGGACATTTGTAGACCAGTTTTGCAAAGAACGGAGCCATTCCTCATGGAGTCCCGGCAAAGCTGGTGCCCACTCCAGTCAACTGATCAGAGCTTCGAAAATTTGGCTCAATTGAAAGGACTCCGCCGGCGTAATATCGATAAAGAAGATACTTTTTCCGAAATACCTTCCACGGCTCGTCTTCGTAACGAATATACCGTCGAATGTGCGGGGGTATCCATGGCAGTAAGCACTATCGTTACGATGTTGCCACAGACTTGTCAAGGGAGAGACTTGTTCGTCAGGAGGGCGAATGAACGCGCAGGATAAAGTTAGGTTGTACTCTTGTCGACTACCTCCAGTGAGATATGAATCTGCTTCCAATATGGAAATGTGCATAATCAAGGGAACTTCCCAGTCCATAATGCTTTTCAAGCTGACCATGACGTCAACTTGGTCATCGTCGCTCACATTACCCTTCATGACAACTCTTGAGATAGGTTCGCGGTCAAATAGAGGTTGTCCCGCTTACGTTTTAGAGGAATAGCGAGCATGGTTACAGGGCCTCGCTTTGTCCTGCATTGCAAGAGAAGGAGCGGATACCAATAGTGATGTTGAGAAAGTGGTGTGTGACCGGAAGCGTACTTGGTATTTTACATCGGTACATATATGGTAGAACTAATAAAAGATGAAAATTCAAGAAGGTATTATTTACAAAAGCATGACTGCAAGCCATGCATCCCGGAATTCGCTTATTATGTACAGAGTTCATCTCATCATTGCATTCATCGTTTACTTATTTCATTTCCTTGTCCCAAGCCGACGCTCTATGCAAAGATGGACTCGAGAATCAAGTCGAGTGATTTCGGCCGAGACTCGGGAGATCTTTGTTGGGACGGCGCCGCCCGCAAGGGCTCGCTTTGTGAAGTACTGTACTGGTAGCGTCGATCAAGGGTCCGACCTTGATTGCGGACGTAGCCGCCAGCAGCTGTTGCGCCTCCGACGGCCAGAAGGACGGGAAGGACCCTGTGATTAATTAGCATGAGTGAAGGTATCTAGTGGGACTCGATACGTACTTTGGACCGACTGAGATGGCGTTGGTAGCGGGGAGCATTTGGATATTGCGTTGAGTTGTTAGAGTGGGGATTGATGATTGCAGGGGTGACCTGTGAGCGCTGTAATCGATGACGGCGATTGTGATTGCAACTGTGATTGCGGGTGTAGTGATGATATCCAGGAGATACCGAGGGATGGATGGATTATTATATACTTGTCATTGAATCGGTATTTCTCGTAATTCGAAGCTTGGCTGGTAATGTCGCATGTTTATGATTGCCAGTGGCGTGATGATCACCATTCAGTGGCCGTCATCGAGGTCAGTCCCTCTTGAACTAAAGAGCCGGCCTGATCTGACCATCAGACGCGGCAATTACCGATCCGCCCATCTAAGGTCGCCACTCGCTCACATGATTCAGCTCCCCAGTATTAATCACGTTCATCCTGTACGACATCTAGCTATGAAGCTGTGTGGCTCGTTTCTCACTTGACACATCCCGTGATGGAATGCGTCTGACGTACCACTACCCCATTTACCAAAAAGAGAGTTTCTCATCGAATTGGAATTTCTCGGTGGTTGTCTGAGGCCATTCTGACAGAATGACCGGCTTCCGGGATATTCTCGCCTCGCTCACCCCCGGCAAGATCGGCCACAGAAGCAAAGCGTCTGATGCTACGGTGCATCTTAAGACGACGCTTCCCCGCGTTTTACATGTTCGACGTGACGGCAGGAAAATGTGGGAGTATGATTCCGATGGTGTTCGATCATACGAACCCCGGATTTCTGTTTCGGCAGATGGATCAAAAGTGGCCTCATCCTTATATGAGCAATAGCCGAAGCCAGCCGGGGATGTTCCCCGGGAGCCAGTCCATTAGGAAAAGACGTCTGGTTCTAGCAAGTGCATTGGATGAGCCTTTCGTGATATCTGTTAAGGGGCAACCTTAAAATACTAGGACTCTGAATTGCTATGAGTCAAATCACTTAAATCGTTTAAACGTCTTGGAATTTGGCTGGGGATGCGCAGAGCTACCGCCTTCTCAAGGAAGCGTAAAGGCACTCTTATCCACGCACTTAGCTTGCCTTGGCGGAGCGGCGTGCGCGGACAGTGGCGTTGTGAACGAGGACGGACTAAGTTAAGACGTAGAATAGACCCTAACCCACTTGAAGCTTGTTATTAAGGAGTATTTATTATAGTAAAAGTCTAGGGGCTATATATTTATTCTTAGAGCCATGAAAAGTTTATATCTAACTATCTCTATCCCGATCTTGCTAAGGTGAGTTAGGGATGCCGCCTTATTAATCTAATACGCCTTTGCACTGTTGAAACATCTTTACAGCTTGCTGGTTCGGTCATGCTTCCAGCCTGGCATACCGGCCAGATCCGTAGCATGAACAGCACGACCTGACTTCAGAACATCACCGCCAGGCCTGCACCTCCAAGCATAGGCCAGATCACGAGAGAGTGTTCCTTCAATCAGCTCGACTACATGCTTTCTAGTGTTAAGAAGAAACTTGAAACTGTGCCTAGAGGAACTGTCAGTGGAATGATGCTTGTTGAGGATTAATTTATACCTTACCCGCCGTCTTCTGTTACATGAATGAAGTTCTTCCACCTGGGCCCGGCTCAGCAGTTGTCGGTCCTTAAAGCGTGGCAGGAATCTGGCGACGGCCTTGTGGATGGTTGCTTCGGAAACGTCAGGGTAGGTATCCGTGGGGTGCTGGGAGTGAGATCGAGGAACGGATATTTGCTTAGCAACATCGGAGCCCAAGTGTTGATGCAAAATAAAGCCAGTGAAGCCAGGTGCGAGATTACTAACCAAAAATGCCCGTTATAAATGATAGAGCAAACATTGACATGCATTTCGCTGACTGAACACGAGACGGGCATAAATAACAGAAAATATTTGTTCATCATGATGCTCGATACGAACACCAAATAAAATTCTCAATGTCCAGAGCTCACTCGGCTGGTCGTAGAGGCGCAGCACATGGGCCAACTGTCGAATCACAACCCCTGTCGACAGTGGTTGGCCCAGCATCATCATCATTTCGAGCTTCCCCTCTCGGACCTCGTTCCCTCCAGGCAACCACGTTTGGGACCTATTTCAACTTCCTCGTCAGCTCAATCACAAGAACACGGTTGCAGCAATCTAGAAAACAAAGATTGGACATAGCTACTGAAGACCTGCAGTAGCAAGATGAACAGCCGCCGGACTCCAACGCTTCCAGGTCGTTCAACCCAGCAACGCCTTTCCCAGGCCCCAACCATGAACCCCCCAACTCCCAAATTCCATGGCGCTATGAAGCATGGGCATCCTTCTCTGTACCGCGGACACCCTGAACCAACCATCTTGAAGCCTAGTCCTTCGCAAGCGCTGCCCTTGAGATCGGTTCGACCCAGCGGACGTGGTGACGACGCAACCAGCTCCTACTTGGAGCACTCCAACGGCAAGCGAATCAATACCGATTCGGTCGTCACTTCGGCTCTCAAGAAGCAGTACCCTGAGCTGGACCTCGTCGTGGTCCCAGAGTATAGCGGCGAGGGTAGCCAGTGCAATCTGCTGGCTTTCGCTGGCGCCGGCCACGCCACTTTCACTCCTATCAAAGACAAGGGCGACCTGCCATCGTCGCTTGAATGGACTGTTTACCTGCCGCCCGCCCGTCGCATGGATGGCAACAAGGGATACCTGGGCGAGGCCGTCATCTTTGGCAAATTCCTCTACCAGTGGGAGGGAGAGGAATTCATCATCTACCTGGTCGACGGCCGGGATGGATCGGAATCCTACCCGGAGGTAAAGAACTACTACATCCTCACGGCCAATGTCCACAAAGCCCATGAGCTTGTACTTGCCGTCGGGTCATGGGGAAGCGACCTACACAATGAAGTGTGGGTGTTTGACCAGGGCTTCTTTATGAAAGATCACGAGCTGTGGGAGAGCGCGCAGAAATCAACATGGGACGCCGTCATCCTGGATGAGGACATGAAGAAATCGCTCATCAACGACCACATCTCCTTCTTCGAGTCGAGGCAGACGTACTCAAGTCTTGGCGTGCCATGGAAGCGAGGAATCATCTACCATGGCCCACCCGGGAACGGTAAGACTATCAGTATCAAGGCTACGATGCACATGCTGGCTGACAGAACCCCCACCATTCCCACCGTCTACATTCGCAGTCTGGAGTCGTGGATGGGGCCCGAGTTCTCTCTTCACATCATCTTTGAGAAAGCTAGGGAGTTTGCGCCCTGCTACTTGGTGTTCGAAGACATCGATTCACTCGTCACACCCATGGTGAGGAGCTACTTCTTGAACGAAGTTGACGGCCTTAAAGAGAACGATGGCATCTTCATCATCGCCAGCACCAACCATTTGGAGCTCCTAGACCCCGGAATCTCCGTAAGTGTTCGTCTGTTTGCGGAAATACCCCCGCGCTAACAGTGTAGAAACGCCCATCTCGGTTCGATCGAAAGTATTACTTCCCCGACCCAAACCTTGACCAACGAGAGGCATATTGCCGCTTCTGGCAGGGGAAACTCAAACCCAACAAGGACATCGAGTTCCCGGACAAGCTGTGCAGGGCCATCGCTGAGATCACGGACAAGTTCAGTTTTGCCTATATCCAGGAGGCGTTTGTCGCGACGCTGCTAGCAATTGCCAGGCGGTCCAAGGCAAAGCGAACAAGCGGAGGATCCGCAGAGGCTTGGGTCTTGGTGAGCGATGACATTGGCTCTGCCACAGCCTCGGACGAGGGCGACTTGGACAAACTAGATCTCTGGGTCGAGATCAAGAAGCAGGTCAGGTTCCTCCGCGAGGGAATAGAGGACGAAAACAACGCCTGACGGGGGCTTGGTCTGTGATTTTTCTTCCTAGCATTGTTTCGAGGATGGAAGGAATTGCTTGAATAGCATTCAATTGTCCAGCAACACTGGAGGGACTGGTGTAGCGTGATCATGTGCCCAGGAATGGAAAGTTACAACCGAGATAGGCCAACCGAGAACATCGGATCCGAGTTGAACCTCAGCACCGTAGTCCTCCACAGATTAGGTCCAAAGCTGCTTATCTTATACTGTATGGGGAATAGTCTGCTGACTCCAAGGTCACCTTGGCTGCGCTCGAGCTTGTGGCCGAAGTTGAAGCTGACGAAATGAGGTAGGGATAGATCTGTCCATTGGCGCTGAGTCTTTTGTCTTTCCTACTTACTCTATAGGACTCGAGACTAACTCACTCAGCCCCGAGAGCTCGGCCGGCCGAGCTGGTCATGCCGATGACTGTGGAGAGCCTGTCCATTTGTCACAGCATTCGATGATCTAGCTTGTATTCGTCCATGTCACAACTCTTGGATCGAAAAGTACCCTGTATTGGCCTACGAATGTCCAAGTTATGTCGGGCATTTCTTTCTCTTCTATTTCTCAAGCCCTCTCTACTGGCTGCTATCATACCCTTATCTCAGTCGAGAGTGGTTTCGGCTGCTTCAACGGCTCACCACGCAAGTAGTCTATCTTGTGTCGTTGAAAATGATACAGAGATAGGGAATACATGTGCCCTCGTAGCAGTGTCCTCATAGCAGCAATGTTAGGGCTTCACGGATTGATGCGTCGAGTCCACGTGGCAATAGAAGCGCCGCGATCAACGGATCCGGTATGAGGCTTACGAGCTGAAGCGCCGCCTGTGTGTATTGGAACGTGTTGTGGAATGTGACAACGTCGGCGTTCCCAAAGGGGGCTTAAACCAAGTGTCACGGAGTTTTCCGTATTCACCACAAATGCAATCTTAAGAACTTAGGGGAGATTCACTTCTCTCGAAGGTAAGACCGGGCGTTGCGACTGATAATGTGAAGCGCCACTACCTAGAGGAGCATACCGGGTCGAGACATCCTGAACGGCGAGGTCCGTTCTCCAGGACATGCTGTTAGGCCGAGTCCTCGACAATAAATACACTTGTTATCGCCCAGAGTCTAGTCCTTCAACTACCCAGCTCGAGCTAGCTACTTTTCTTTAAAATATCCACACCTATATCGTCATCGTCTCTATCAAATACTCAATCTCGAGCATGATGCGCCTTTTCATTCTCCTTTCTCTGCTAGGTTGCGCCTGGACCTCACCGGCCCCTAAGAAGCCGACTCGCCTCTCGATCTTTGATGACGACTCGATTCCCTTCGTAGACGAACCTGACCTTGGTCTCCTCAACTACACTCTTGGGCCACGAGACCTGGGTGGCGAGAAGCGCGCATTCAACCTAGCTTACATCTTGATTGACGTTATCTTCGATGGACGCAATCAAGGAAACTGGCAGCCTTGGGTAGTACGAGGCAAACTACTTGTTATCGATGGCATTCCTTCTGTGACCCGGAATGGCCTAAACCCGGTGGATATTGTCATATCGATCGGCAATCCAATCAACAGTCCAGTTGCCGGGAGTATCTCATATGTTACCAACCGATATCTCAACCCCTTCATTAGGGCCAGCAGCGATACAACGCGCCTCGACTTTGTACGAGTATCCACTACACGCAACACAGTGACAGTCTTGGTCGATACCTCTTTTGCCGCCTCAAATCAGATATCAGTATTTAACGCAAGAAGCGGGGTTATTGCCAACATCTACAACCCAGCCACCGGAGGTTTCAGCCTCGCTTTTGGGAATAATGGGCAGATTTCGGGTAGAATCAGCTTTTTAGGGAGATCACTTATTTCTGGTGGACAAGCGCCATACCAGGCGATCATCGGCGGAATTGTGAAGCAGAGGGGAAGGATTGTAGTTTAGAGTATTTCTAAGCTTCTCGATGGAGTGGAAGTAAGTGTGGGAAGGCATGGCGCAAAATATGCAGGGATCGAACTGGATTCAAACTTCAACTTTATCACACGTAACAATATGTCATCCCTATTCTCTTAAAGGTCGCAAATCCTATCCATTATGGCCGACCTTAGGTAACCATGTATAAGGACTCACACTTGACACGCTACCGAGCCTTATTGACATAGGAGGAGTAACATTACAAGCTAGTGACAAGACATGAGTGCACCAAAAAAGTTCACTATCGCGAGAATCGCAACCCGGGTAACCTATGGATAAGTTGGTAGCGGAGTGCGAAGAAAGCAAAAGCACTTGCGTTTGTGTACCTGTTTGAAAGAGGGAAGAGGAATAAGATGGCGACCAAGAAGGAATGTGTTCTTTTATTCGTGATATACAGGCTGTGGGCCGAGTCCTTTTGCAAACAGGCTTGATCTGACCTGGTACATTATTGATATAAGTCGCATCACCTATGTCGCATTCTCTCCCCGTCCCATTGGACATTGCTAACGCTAATAACAGACTCTAGAAGCTGCAACTCCCAACAAGCGTCCACTCGATAAAAGAATTCACTAACATTTGCGGACTTTTTTCTCTACCTAGCCGGCCCAAAGCTGTAGACTGCTCGTGGCTTAGCGGGCGAGTTCCATCTCCGTCTTAGCCAGCAATTTCAGACCCTGAGCATTTTAAGCCTCATCATGGAGCTTCATGATAGTATCCTCAGTCCGGCATGTGAGACGGTCTTGTTTCGAGAAAAATGGAGTTACTCGTTACATAAAGCGGTGTAGTACCCTTCAGACTTGACAGGAGTAATAGCCTTTCACATAAAAGTATGGATAAATTCCTTCATTAGGTCACGATCTGGCCTGCACTGTTCAACCAGAATATCACAGTGAGAGGGCATGGCGACACGGCATGCGCCTATTCCACGAGAAGCCAGACTGAAAGGTTCTAACCAAGTTTATTAGACATATTTGCCAGTTGTTCTTTTTGCCGAGTAAACTGAAGAAGTCGATCCTCCATGGCGCATTTCTCAGCCTATCTATCCACCAGGCCATCATCTCTTGCGTCGTCTACGTACGTGTAGGTACGTTGCAGAGCCTCTCGTACCAAAACATACTCGACAAGATCGTTTCCATAAAAAACGATTCCTCTGGCGTACCGGACAACATCAAACACACCGTATTCTGCCCCGAGTACCCCACGAACACGCAATGTTCTCGGCTGAGGCACAGGTTGAAGCATTCGGGTTGGTTGTCGGTGAAAGCGCGCTCGAGAAAGTTGGGAGGGTTTCCTGTATTCATATCGATGGGAACACCGCCTTGAACGTCGCATACGATGTCGGTCAAGGGTATAGTAGGTGTGGGAGTTGACGAGAGTGAGGTGCTGTATGCCCTGCATGGGCTGTGTACCGTGGGAGTGACGATTTGTGGTGGAACGGCCGCCATTTTGATATGTTTGTTAGATGAATTGACGCTTTGGATATTCGTAGGTGTGTAAGGAGTAAAAAATGCCAATCCTTCTTTCAAGGGGTTCAGTTTTCTTTTCTAATACACTTACCTCTAGGTAAGGTGATGATTAGTTCCAAGTAATCAGACTGTGCCTGGCGCTAAAAGTCAATAATCTCAAGCCACTTCCATAGTTTTTTCTAGAGCTGAAGAATCTTGGGCCGATGGGGGGTCTGGACCGACATTTGAGTGCCAAGTGGCTTGCCTATTTGTCGGCCTTACGATAGTGGGGAATTCTATTGACTCTAGTTAGCAACTAATTTCTTGACAAGCTTTAGGCGTTATCGTTGGCGTATACGCGACAACAGACGGAAAGCATGGCGGGCAAGCATTTGAGACATATATCTCTAGGTGGGAGTATCAAGGGATTCGGCAGTTGAGGAGCCAGGGCGATGTGAATCAGGCGGAAAGGGAGATCAAGACGGATGACAGTCTGACTTGACAAGTTTACATTAAAGTCATACTCCCGAGTCTAAGAGTCTTCTTTAGTCAGTAAAGATTGTTACTCTTTTCGGTATCATCAGACCACACAACCAGGTCACGCCTTTAACAATTGCTACCAGCAACCCACGAATTCCCAGAGAGGTGGAGGATCTTAATATGATTCAATCTATCTTATTCGTGCGTGCTTCTTTTGTTTCACTCTAGCTCTCCAAGTCCTACGACAAGCAATTGCCCCTAGCATAGAGTTGGTAACCTAGTTTTCCGAGGACGTTACAGGGATGCATTGTGGTCCACCGGTCTTCTGCCCAATAACCGATGAACAAGCGGAGATACAACCTCCTTATCCGAGACTCGGTGCGGGGATGTTACCGAACGGCTTTTACTTAGAGCATGAGGAGCGCCGATCCTGCGGGGGACGGATATGCCGACCCGACTTTTGCTAGAGTGGTAGTCTAACGCATTCGCCCACACGGACGTATAGTTTCCCTCTTGTTAGCAATATTGCACGTCGCCTCATTCAATATGAGAGTCCTCATCACTGGAGCCGCTGGATTCGTTGGCCAGCTTTTAGCGGCAAAACTTCTCAACGATGACGACGGAATATACCATGTGGTGCTCACTGACATCATTGAGCCACCAACTCCAGCAAACGTCAAATGGCCTCAGAACGCCAAGTCTATCAAGGCAGATCTTTTAGTCGAATCTGAAAAGGTAGTCGACGGTAACCTCGACGCGGTCTTCGTCTTCCATGGCATCATGTCGTCGGGCGCAGAAGCGAATTTTGAGCTTGGTAGGTCGGCTACACATCCCGCAACCCTGGCAGGATGGTGCTGACGCTTGGTAGGTATGAAGGTCAACTTCGATGCTACCAGGGCCCTTCTCGATACCTTACGCGCTGTCCGGCCCGGGGTAAAGGTTATCTACACGTCTAGCCAAGCCGTCTACGGCGGTGAGGTCGTGCAACCTGTGAATGAATCAACAAGAGCTACCCCGCAAAGCTCCTATGGCTGTGAAAAGATGATGTGCGAGTTGCTCATCAATGAGTATAGTCGCCGTGGGTTTATCGACGCCTTGATCTTTCGTCTGCCTACCGTTACTGTCCGCCCTGGTAAACCCACAGCGGCCGCGTCGTCTTTCCTCTCTGGCATGATCCGAGAGCCGATGCAGAGCCTGCCATGTGTGATTCCGCTCCGCGATAGGGCTTTCGCGCACTGGGTGACATCACCGAAGAAACTAGTAGAGAACCTTGTCTACTCGTTGTCGTTACCGAGGGACGCGTTGCCAGACTATGATCGAGCGCTGAATATGCCCGGATTGGGCGTGACTGTGCAAGACATGATGGATTCGTTGGCGAGGGTTGGTGGAGAAGATAAGCTCGAACACTTGTCCGAAGAGGACAACGAGACTTTGAAGTCAATTTTGTACTCGTGGCCGGCCAATTATGACAATGAGAGGGCTTTGAGTTTGGGGTTTCAACGGGATACTTCCTTTGACGAAATTGTCCGGGATTTCAAGGACGGTTTGAAGGTAGCTGCTTGAGATTTTATGGAGGACCAATGAGAAACGAGACAGGACTGAGTGAGTAAAGGAAAGAATTCACTTGGATCCGGCTTGGTCAGAATACCCCCAAGAACTTCGGCATCATGATTGACATCCTCGCCTCTGTCGATGCATCTATGTTTTACCTTGGTAATTTTGCGACTTACAACAAGAAACCAATTACGGGTCTTTTGGCCTTGACAGGTTCTCTGCCCCTTCATGATGGCTCATGTCGACTATGATGTTATCGAATGTATCGATTAGAGCATCGGATTTCGTCACCTCCAGTTATTCCGGTAGTCGACATCCATAGTCAGAGGCACGGACACCTCACAAGTAGACGGATCGACTGACTCACACAAGCTGGTGAACTGACTGACTCAATAACTGTGCCTAATGTGGAAGTGTATTTATTAGGCTTGATAATCTCAATACGTTACCATGACGTGGTTTAATCATTCTGGGTTTTGTACTCTAGCCGACCGTGCCTCAAGTGGGACTGTATCAGGCCGAACCACCTGACACTTACATAGGGCTACAACGACGGTTGACATGGACCATGGAACATAAAACGGCCCTCTACTTTACATCATTGAGTGTCAAGCTTGCCAAGTAAAAACATTTGGCACTTAAAACTTAATCTTGACTTCACTTTATAGAGTTGTGACGCCTAGACCAAGCGTTGAAATCGCCGAGGTCCATGGAATACTACATGCTTAACGCACTTAACGAAGATATATCCTCGTTGCGGAAAACCCATCTTCCTTGGTTGCCTCCCCATCCATAACTCCATCAACATAACAAGGTCCAACAAGCTGATACACCAACCTCTCATCGTGCACACACGTCCCCAAATTCGCTGAAAACCCGGCCGGATCGTTGCCATACTTGGCTCCTCCGCCCTTGACCGTCCCAACCGGCCTCAAAACCACAGGCACACTACACCCTCCCACCAAATGCACCTCATCCCCATCTTCCAATCTGGTAAAATGTTCCAGATTCTCGCTCCCTGGCCCAGCCCCAAACCTCCCCTTCTCAGTGACGAAGAACCGCTTGTTCATCATGGAGTAGTGTAATCTTCGATTAAAGCGCGAAAATTCATCTGCTTTCGAAAGCCAACGTACGTCTACGGCGTTTGTGTACTCTGTTTGAGACCCTGAGAGCTCCGGGTTGCGGCTCGGGTCGTGGAGCCAGGCTTGCCAATGGGGGATGAGGTCGAGATCCGAGTTGGTGATGCGCTTGTACGAGGACGGATAGGTGTGTAGGGGCGAGGTGGGGAGAGGGAGGCAGCCGCCGAGGATCGTAGTCCAGAAGTTTGCTTCGGTACCGCTGAGGGCGATGTTCCGCGTGTCTTTTGGGAGAGAGGCGCATTCTCGCCATTGATGGATATTGTGGATGGTGTCGGCCCAGTCGCCGTGGGCGCAGCATTGGCCGGCTGAGGATACGCGCGTAACCACGTCCACTTTTGCTGACGTGATGGATAGACAGAGATCCTTGTCCATCTGGGCTTCGCCTGGAACATCAGGGAAGGCGTTGAGTATAGGGGATATCTCGCTGAATGGGCCGCTCCACTCTAGCGGTGCCGTCATGTCTATGCACCATGATGGGAGTTTATGCTTGAGCTCGTCAGAGCGACCGTATCCCGCAAACGAGAAGAAGGTGTGGTAATGCTTGTTCTCTGCAAGAGCTCTAGCCGTAGCCCGCGCGAATGCATCCTCAACCGGCATCGAGTAGTCCACTGGTATTGCATCAGATCCACGATTATTGATCAGGCCAAACATGCTAAACACGAGATCTCGCGGCTCGGTAGCTTCCCTCTTCTTGAAGTTGGATAGCATAACATCAGTTACCTGCGAGCTCGCGTCCTCGCCTCGAGACTCCTTTACCTTTCTCTCGAACCACATTTCGCTTGTGCTCTCGATGCAGGTCGTGAAAGCATTGTGCAGCTTCATCCACCAGTTCTGAGTTTCACACGCCGAGGTCTGGCTCGCAGGAACAACGTCCTTGCAGCATGTCTTGTAGTGGCGGTCAAAGTTCATCATGGCTCTGATGAGTCGGTGGTATGGGAGCATGTGCTTGCCAAAGTAGAGCCTCGGCTTCTGGGCCAGGACGATTTCTTGGAGAATCCATGCGCGGCTCCAGTATTTCGATTTCAAGATCTGGTAGAGCGCGTAGCAGGACTTGTTCCAAGCTTGGGCTGTTGCGCCACTCATGCAAGAAAACCCCTCGGTTCCAAAGAAGGGCATGTCATGGAAGTGGACGTCCATTGCTAGCAAGTTGACGAGCAGGAACGCGCCGCAGATGGGCCAGTCGACCCCTGACAACTTGGACTCAATGTACCAAGGAATCTGTGACTCGTTGCCCCAATTAAAGTATGCTGGTGTCTCCTTTGTTGTGTCCTGGTGCCATGCATTCCTCAGGGCAACTTCTTCAAAGTCCATGCACAAGTTCATGTTGTCCGCGACTCTCACTAGAGCGGCAGTTTCGCTAGAAAAGTTTCTGTTGTCCCGCGGTGGTGCCGAGCCGCTCAATACAGAGTCGTCAGGTGCGCTTGGGATGGGCCGCATCGAAAATGGTAGCCGATACAGGATGGGAATGAGCTCTAGAGCATCGGCGGTGCTGATGAGCTCGAATTCGCCGTCTTTGAGAATGGACAGATGAGGCCTGATCTGGGGGTAGAAATTCGGGAATGCCTTCTCCAGCATTTCTGCAGCTTGCACATGGCAGGGGATGTCTCTTGGACCGTCGGAGAATACTCTCGTCCTGGTTGGCTCTCCAAGCCACATGCAAACCTCCTTCGCTCTGGAATATATCTGATCCATCAGCCCTATCTGGCCTTCTTTCTCCTTTGTATCACCCTGATTGATGCACAGAGCATCAACCCACAAGCGTCGATGCTTGTCTGACTGCCTCAACCTCTTCAAAGCGTCGCAGAGGTTTACGGTAACGTCGTGGTCCTTGCCGTGCAGTGTGATAGAGTCGGTCACCCCGGGGTCACTCCACACATATGAGAGTGCCTAGGATTCGATCAGAGTCGAAGTCACACGGCTGTTGTTTTGCGCAGATTACTCACATCGTATTCAGGACAGCCTTCGAGATCGACAACTTCCAAGAAACAGGCGACAGGATCGTCACCGACTCCAGCCTTGAGTTGCAAAAGCCGTATCTGGCTATTATCCGACGCGAGTGGAAATTCATTGTATAGCGCCTTCGCCGGGCCCAGGTGAAGTGTGGGGGTCTCAGCAACAGTGGATGGGCCTTCCTCCTCATCAAGAAACCCCCAGTCAAGTACCCGTTGCGGTGACCGGGGAATATCCCAAATCTTGTGATAGAATGAGTAGGCGATGAAAGCCCGTGTAAGTGACATTCCCAGATCAGGTCGCTCGGCGTCAGGAACTTGGATGAAAACTTCGTTACCCATTTTTATTCCAAGTTCTAGCGAACCGTACTTCCCTGAGGAGCGAAATTCGTGGTACAGTAGCTGGGAGAGACAGGACAACACTGACGGATACAACTCTTGTCCTTCAGCTAAGTCCTCTGGATTCGAGACAGACTCAAGAGCGTCTTGCAATACACCGAGAAAGTCTTGACAGCTTTGGATTGCCCCTTCGAGGTCCTCGGCATTCTTGGTATGTCGGTAGATGCCAGCCTTGCTCAATCCCAGTAGCCCAATGTCTTGAAGGGTCCGAGATGCTGGGGCCATGTCCGACTTCCACACGATTGCATCCACAAGTCGTCGGGCATTCTGTGGGCTCTCGTCCTTATGCCAGGCATAAACCCGCAGAAACACGTACCTATCCCCAAAACCTTCGTCATCCGGCTCGCGAAACAGCGAGTTCTCGCTCCGTGAAGGTATATGCGCCTTTGCTTGGTCCGAATAGGACAAGGCTTCCTCCAGGCAGGATCTGTCGCATAGAAAGCAAGCAGTGTACAATCTGGCGAGGCGGTCGAGATGGTTGAACCGAGCGACGGGCTCTTCTGGAATACCACTCCCATTGAGCCTCATCGTCGCCAACTGCTGCTGTATGATCGCAAGCCTGTGATCGGTTTGCTCCTCATTGTGATCATATATTTGCAAGCCGTCATCATCGCTGTCGCTACAGTCCTGAGGGGGAGAGCCGCCGTCTGCCATTATCGATGCGATGCTGTAGGATGAGGAGAAAAAAGGAAGTTCAGCAGAAACAAGAGCTAATTGAAGTGAAGAGTCAAGGGTAAGAGGATGAGTTCAACGAGGGAGGGGCGCATGATGATATACTTAGAGAACTATCGTTGAAAAAGAAAAGGAATTACCCGTTCAAGTTAGGGCGTGGTTGCCTAGAGGCTTGACGCTCGGGGGCAGTGGATTGATATGATTGGCTTGAAGAATTTCAGCCTCACGAGCTACTGAAACATTATTGAACGCTATGTGCGATGCGACGAATGGCTGACGACCTGCCTGCATTTGAAGACGAGCAGCTGAAAAGGACGAAAGGTGACCGGCATATACGGCATTGGCGCGGTGTCATTTCCACACTGCAGAGAACTTGTCACAGATTAAACCTGACTAGCTAATACTTCGTTATATGGAAGGTTAGTAATGCGCCTATTTCATAGCTGTCACGATATATAACGCACGACAACCTATGCAATCTGCATGGGGCTCCTATTTTGCAGAAACGCGACAATAGCTAAGGAAATGAAATCCGAGATGCTAATTGTTATGACCCATGCAGAGGCCACTAGGGTCGCAGGTGTTCAAGACTGCCAGGAACAGCGATATCTACTTATTTTAACTAATTAAGGATGGATTACTATGGCTCTTTTTCGTTCAATCGGTTCACTTGTGCATTGAGCTGTTTCTCAAAAATGAATTTGATAAAGGGAATTGGCTAGTTGCTCTCTTGATGGTGATTTCAATGGATGCCCCTTGTAACATAGTAAGATTTCTCTCACTGAAACGACTCGCCTTGGGCGTCGGTGCGGCCAAGATAGACGACAATTGGCTGCCCGTTTTGGTTTGTCGTTTGTTCCGATTTCCACTGTACCGTGATGCGATCAATATTTACACTTAGGAAGTTGAGGACGCTGGTTCTAAGAATGACCCTGTTGAGGCCATGTGCCTCATCAAATTCGAGAACACGGGTCATTTATACTAAACAAGAGCCATCACTCTTGAGAATTTTGCTTAGAGCAGTTATGACATAGCTGCTTTACGTCTGGTACTTGTAAGTTGCCTGCCACCTACAGCTCATCGTTCTCCGTTAACTCTTTATTAGGATCATCCAAACCCTCAAACAAGTCGACCCCCCACTTCTTCCCTGGATTGCTAAGGCGAATCCTCTTATCCCGCCCCGCAATTTGAGCCAGCTCGTCATTTGTAAACTTGATATCCTGCGACTTGAAGTTCTCATCAATGTACTTCTCATGCGTACTCTTTGGAATCACGATCGTGTCTCTCTGCTGCCCCCATGCCAACACCGCCTGAACGACTGTGGCGTTCTTGCGCGCGGCTATTTCCTTCCAGAAGGGGTCGTCTAGGATGCTGGGGATGTTGGGGTCATATGTAGGGTTTGTATTGGCGAGCGGGGAGTATGCAATGACCTTGATACCTTGCTCGGCGTGAAAGTCCACAAAAGCTTGCTGCTGAAGGTACGGATGCGTCTCAAACTCGTGGGCGTACGGGCGGATAGTAGCAACGTCCATGATCTTTTCAATATCGCGCGGGGCAAAGTTGGAAAGTCCAATGTGACGAGTCAAGTTGGCGCGAACCAGGTCTTCCAGTGCAAGCCAGGTATCGACGATGGAAGTGTCTTCATCCAGCTCTGTTCCCCCGGGAACAAAAGCAACCGGCCAGTGGATCAAATAAAGATCGAGGTACTCGACTCCGAGATCGGCGATGGACTTTTCGATGGCTTTGCGCACCAGCTCGGGGCGATGATCGGTGTTCCAGAGCTTGCTGGTCACCCAGATGTCGTCTCGAGAGAGACCCGAGGCTTTGATGCCCTCTCCGACTTCTCCTTCATTGTGGTAAATAGCAGCAGCGTCAATGTGACGATATCCGGACTTGAGGGCGTACTCTACTGCATGAGATACCTGCCAACAGCGATCAATAGAGGAACCAGAATTGACGAACAAGAAAAGGAACGATGAGAACAAACATACCTTGCCCTTTTCTGCAAGCCAGGTTCCCAAGCCAAAGGAGGGGATCTCCGCCGGATGGCCAGGTACAGAGAGGGGCTCTGGACCAATCGCAAAGGAAAGCAATGTGTACAGAATCAGGGAGAGACAGGCAAGCCCAGAAATTGCTTTAATAGACCCCATGTTAATCTGTTGGAACCGGTATAATAGGGGAGCCAAAATGTCGTTGATAGCGCCAAAAGGGCGAAGCCTGGAGAGACTTCTTAACGCATCGTATTTGTCAGGACACGCTCACGTGATATTGCTACATGCAGGGATGTCATGACATCAACAACTAGACTCCACAAACGAGCTCAGCAGAGCAGAATGATGCTCATTCCAGCCAAAGAAAGGAAAAAAGATTAACCGCAAAAGCCTTTAGTTTAGGCCCAGGTTAATTTCGCGTGGACATATGCTACATCCTTCGGACCGCCGATTTGCCGGAGGTAAACGTCTTACTCCTAGCCAACCTTGCCACCAACAGACACGACGAGTTCATTGCGGTATTTATTGACCGAATTCGTGAATACATCATCCACCGGTCGATATACCAGACTATATCGGTCAACTTGGCCTTGTGCTCTCGGACCAGGCACGACACGATGTTTTGCTGACTTCAGATGGTAGTTGCTGAACTTGACCATGGCATCTCCGGGAAAGCTGTCAAGTTCTTCCCGGGTACCCTCGAGATCAAAACTCCCCAGAACGTGGTCCTTGGCAATGTTGAAAAGCTGGGTGTTATCTTGGTTATGGAGAGCTGTAACGTTGGGAATATGAAACGAAGCGCCGCCACAATTAACTAGACAATGAGAGTTGTCCAATAGCTTGACTGCAATTCCATGCTAGCTAGACACGCGGCAGCTAGCAACACAAACCCCTACCTGTTGCCTAAAATACCTCCGAAATACTACGGAGTCAATACATCATTCATTTGTGAAATGACCTAGTTTCAGACCAAGCCCCAGCACTAGAAGCGACACTGGACGCCTCACGCCCACCGACTACGATGGCGATGGTAGCGAATACTGCAAGCATGTGAGAATCAGGGCGCCTGGCACCACAGATTGGCTCTTCGAGCACCACGACTTCAAATCGTGGTCCAGCTCAACTGATGGAAACCTCTGGATCAAAGGCGTCCCGGGCAGTGGCAAGTCTATTCTCGCAGCGTCTGTGATCAAGCGTCTACGTAGCATTGATGGATCGATCGTGGCTTACTTCTTCCTTCGGCGCATCATTCCTGGTAACTGTACTTTTGCCTCCATGGTCCGCGACATCCTTGCTCAAATTGCTGTTCAAGCCCCAGATACAAGGCAGCTTGTGCGGACATTGATGGAAACCCATAGCAACGTCGATTCGATTTCAAACCCCGAGCTTTGGAAACTCTTTGCCTCGGTTGTCAGCACACTTCCCAAAGTCTGCCTCGTGGTAGACGCGTGGGACGAGATTCTCCCCGGCGAGGAGTCATCATTGGCAACCACGCTTCTCGAATTGGTGTCTGCAAGTGCAGGATCAGTCAAACGTCTGATTTCCAGTCGCCATCTTTCACTGCTGGAGAGTTTGATCCGGGACTTTAACCCCTTGATCGTTCGACTGAGCAGCACCATGATTGGCCCCGATGTCTCAACTTCCATCAAATACCGACTGCAAACGCAGTCCCAAAGACGCCATACCTTGAATGAACAGGACTTGATTCAGGAGACTCTCTCCAAGTCCCTGCTCCTTCATGCATCTCTTACGCTGGACGAGATTATAAAGAGCCTGGCACCAGTCCACAAGCTTCTGCAAAGGATTCCGAGCTCACTCGCAGATCTGTACGGCAGCGTCCTTCGCCAATACGCAGCGGAGTGTTCAAACGGCGACAAGATGCAGCAACTCCTTCTTCCGTAGATCCTACACTGCTTCCGCCCTCTCCGCTTGGTTGAGCTTGTACACGTCTCTCTCTTCTCCAAGTTGTTCGACGACATTAGTGTCGCCAAGGCAGCCATGAGAAGGTGTTGCGGACCGCTTCTCGAAATTCGGAAAGACGAAACAGTTCATGTCTATCATCACTCTTTTGCAGTTTCTCCTCAGTTCGGACTTTATTGATGTCGAAGATGGCGAAGGCGGTTTCACTCAGGTTAATGATGTGGTCTCGCACAAGATACTAGCCACAACCTATCTTCAATACCTCCTCTCAGGCGTCTTGACCTCTATCAAAATCGAAGACTATTAGAGCCGTGTGTTAAGAGATCAACCAGAGAAGGACCCCTTTCTACAATACACTTCCCAACATTGTCAGAACCATGTCGTCTGTGTTTCCGCCCCGGATAACGAGTCTTTAAACTATTAGACTGTTTGCTACAGGATGAGAGCCACGAACTAAAGGCATGGACAAGAATATCGAAGCTAAGCAAATCATTGAAGGCTAGCGACCTGAAGAGACTGCACATTGCCGCTCACTTTGGACTGACGGCATACGTCGAGTACTTGCTATGCAATGGGCTTGATGTCCACAGTCAAGCAAATAAGCTTAGCTGCACAGCTCTCATGTTTGCTTTGAAAAGAGGACATCTCGAGACAGCACTTACACCGCTTGTGCATGGAGCTTCGGTAGAGCCAACCTACATCCATAGGATGAGCGCCGTCCACCTTGCCATCGTGGGAAACCGTGTGCAATGTCTTGAAGCATTAATCAGCTTCGGCACCAATCCTGCCCGTCTTTCTGGTCCTGAGAGCGATGAATCTTTTGAGTGTTTGTTTGGATCTGACAACGATGAGGCCAAAAATTTCATGCGCAGCCTTCTCGTTCCTCCCAGAGCGCGCGATACAAACAGAGGTATTGCAGGATGTTCCGCGATCCAGCTCGCCTGTAGAATGGGCTTCGATGAAGTCGTCAGAGTCCTTCTTCCGCCGTTTGATACAGAAACAAGGGCTTCGATCTCGCTCAACTGGGCAGCTGAAGGGGGACATGCTGATGTTCTGCGGACTCTTCTAGAGTATCCAGAGATTCGAGACAACATCAACAGCAAGAACCAAGAAGGCAACACGGTGATATTGGCAGCATGTGGCGCTCTTAGGACACAGGCAACAAAGGTCTTGCTTAGTTACGGAGCTGATCCCCGAATCAGCTGCACGTATTCGGCTGGCCGTGATGAATACTACCTCAAGAGGGCGCGAAACGACATTCACGAAGGACTGACTCCTCTTCATGCCTGGGCTGGGCTGGGCTCTGATACTGCAGAATGGACCAAAACATCTCAAGAAGCGGCGGGCCGTGAATTGCTCAGTTGCCGAGACTATATCGCTATGGGAGAGATGCTTCTCGAGAGAGGCGCCGACTCAAACACCGTAACCTCGCAAAAACAGGCGGCGCTTTTCCAGTGGCCGAAAAAGAACATGGGAGACGGCTGCCAGACTGCCTTGGTCACGCTTCTGTTGCGTTACGGAGCCGATTCAGCCGCGAGAGACAAGCTGGGCTCAACTCCACTCCATATGATGACTGGCCTAGAAGAGGAACTTCATGTGATATCGGTGCTAGCTGCAGATGGAGCAGATATCACTGCGGCCAGGAGTGACGGAAGGAGCCCTATTCGCATGATATGTGGTCATAGAGACGCCCAACCCACATCGCTTCACGGCCTCCAAGCACTAGGAAAGCATTTCAACAAACAAGATGTGAACGGAGACACACCGCTTCATCTTGCTATCAAGTCTTAGAGCCAAAAGATTGGGCCTCAAGACATTGAGGCTAGTCTGGTTGAGCTTCTCAAACACAATGATTCAACTATTCGGAACTGCAATGGCGAGACAGCCCTCTTCAATGTTTTATCTGGAAACAGCTGGCAGTCTAGCAAAATGATGATTGGCAAGTCGATGGAAAACGAAGCCGAGCTTGAAGCGCGTAACAACCATGGTCGAACGGTACTCTTGGAAGCTTGCAGGTTTCGAGACAGGGCTATCTCAGAGTTTCTCAGCCGAGACGCTGATATCCAGGCACAAGACCATGAGGGAAAAGGCTGTGAGTAAAGGCCCTGCGATGCGACAGTTCCTTTCTATCCCGCATGGCACCAGTGCCGGAACTAACTGCAGTCAAAGGCTTGCATCTACTCTTAGGGGCCCCAGAGTATGACTCTAATGTCTTTGCTCCTAAAACCCGCGAAGTGGTCCAGCTTGTCACGCTCCTCTGCACAAACGGCGCCGGCTAGACGCCGTTAGCACTTTGGAAATACAATATTTCACGAGGCTGTCAGCAACGCCAAACCATCTCACTTCAAAGAGACTGAATCATTGCGCGGCCTCAAAGCCCTTCTTGAGCTTCGCTATATTGGCCCGAATAGATGGCTTCAAGATCGCGTGAACTGATTGACCAATCACCTCTCCACCCTGCAGCACGACGGCCTAAATTCGGGTCTTTCATGCAAGATACAGATGCGATAGAGGTAGTTTGGTTTGACTTTCTGCTCTCGCCAGAAGTCAGCTTGCAATCAAATGCGGCTGACTTGGCAGGGGTGTCGGGTATGGAGGCTTTAAGAAGCAGGGGCAGACGCTGCTTGTCCGGGGAAGAACAGTCGAGTCCCAATTTATGAAGCCGCCACGGGCAACGTCGTGCTACGAAGTAAGAGTGAGAAGACAGCCACCATCTGTCTCAGAAACGGGATGAATCATGGTGATCAGTCACATCAGTCCAGCCCAGCTGCTGTCATACAAACAGAGAGGGTAAAGGGCTCACACCCTGATATTTTCGACGTATACAGAGCACGGAGTAATCGAAGTCGATTAGAAGTTGGCAGTTAGATTTGACTGGCGATCGCTTCCTATTCTTCTCGGGAGAGGGAGAACCAATTTTAAAATGATCTGGGGCACGTGCATCGCCTGGCTCATCGCGTACCTGAGGGCCTAGACTAATTAGCCACATTTTCCCCCGCCTCATCAACATCATCATCACTCTGTGTTAACTCATACCAGCTCCAAACATTGCGCCCGCACCAAGCTTGCAGCTTCAAAGTCTCCTGAGCTCCCCAAGTCTCTCGTGTTTGGACCATGGAGATCGAGACGCAACAAACCGTCGACGAGGCCGACTGCTCAGGCCATAACCGAAGCACCGTGGCGGGACTACTTCGAGGAGACCAGAGCACGCCAGACAAGGCGACAGCCCTAATTAAGCTCCTAGAATCGAGCCGAGATTCGGAACCAGATCAGGAGGAGGATGCATCCTCGACGAAGGAATATCCATGGGAGGATATCGTTGTCGTGCAGGAAACCGTGGATTACGTGGAGAACCTGGAACACGGGAATAAACAGGTTGCCATTGCGGTACAGCACGCACGACGCAGTCGAAAGAGTCGAAGTCTCCTGTTTCCTTGGACTGTCATCAAATCCATCGGAAAATCGTGCTCAGAGGCGGTCAAAACTGCCCGGCGAGCCACGAGGTCAGATGGAGATGACCAGCGCAAGGTTGAGAATGACCCCGAGCTTGAGGCAGCCCCTCAGAAGTTAGAACCACCACCCGTCAACCGCTTTGAGCTCTACCTGAAGAAAGCCTTATTCGAAGAGACAGTGCACGTCTCCACCACCCTGTCGGAGCCTGAATGGAAACAGGGTCTCCATGATCAAAACGCGATCCCTCTGTTTCCAGGGTGGAACGCGGCAGTTGTTGAGTACCCGTTGCGTCCCCAGGGACGTTTTGTGGCCGAGACCAAGCAAGCTTTTGATAGCTTTCTTGACAACGTCGAGCTAGGCGGAAACGTGCAAGTTATGGGCACAGGAGGGGGGCTATCGGCAACGGGATTGCCTGGCCTGCTGAAAAGATCATTTACACCATATCAATGGCTTGGAATGTGGCGAAGCTCTGAAGATCGGTGTATCCGAGTCTCACCAGCGCTACTTGGCAACACTAAGGGCTACGACGCATCTCATCCTCGTGCATATGAGCAGCTCTCAACTCAGGAAGTCGAGCAGCTGCAGTCCCTAGAGAATGAGCTCCTCGGCCTAGACAAGTACAAGGGCGGCGAAAGCGAATACCTGACGGTCATCACGTACAGTGATGATTATATCGGCACCATCTCCCTCTTCAAGGCCGAGTTATCAAATCAGCAGACCATCACCCAGCTCGACCGCATTGCCTTGATTTGCGAAGTACCAAGAAAGATCTGCAGCATGCTCAGAGAAGAAATCAAACCCAACCGCTACGAGCTGGGACGCGCAAACGGCAAAGTAAAGTGCTTCGCCAGAGGCGACCTGCCACCCCCCCGAATTGTCAAGATCATTAACCAAGAACGTCACTGGAAGGGCTGTGGCAGCGGATGGCGGCAGGCCTTCACGATACCCCAACTCAGCAATGAGTACAGTTCCGGCGAAGGCCTGGTCGCCACGATACCACAGATAGTCGGGCTTCTTCACTTGCGGTATTCGATGTTAACCGACATACAATCGTCACCTGCCTTGGCGTTCAACACCCCTCTAGATATCGGCGATGGACAGCTTTGTAGAGGCGTCATGCTGAATGGACGTCCGCAAGGGCATCCTCATGTTGGGGCCAACACGAAGATTGCAGTTCTTTTCCCGAGTGACAGCGCTTGGGTCAAAGAGCAGTTCTTTTGGGCCTGAGCGTATCACATGGTAGATCGCAATGGTAATCCTTGAAATAACACATCTACCGTATAACTATCTACCAGTGTACTTCTTTTCAATAGATCGTGCTATAGGATACCATACTGCCGTAATAGCAGCGCTCAGATAGATCCCCACATCGCCACCATCTCCTCCAAACTTAGCAGCAATAGGGCCTATATACCACGTTTGGCTCATGCCGGGCACTCCACCAGCGAGGTATCCTGCCAACAGGGCTGTAACAGCGGCAACGCCCCAGGGCAGCTGACTCGGTTGATCCCAAGCGGCCAAGTCGTAGCCGTCGCGGCGACGGAACACGCGGTCCTCGATAAAAAGAACAAAAGTGAAACTGACCGTCCAATAACCAAGAAGAGATACAAAGTCATTAACGACGTTGGAAAGATTCTGTTGACCGGCAATGGCGAGGACGGCAATCACAATGGCAAAGCCAAGGGACCACATAAAGCGAGGGACTGCGTGGAAGTAGTGGCCCAGAAGTTGCAGGCTTAGTCCAGAGGAATAGTTAATGGCGATGTTGTTACCGAGAACCGAAAAGGTAAGAAGGACAAGGCAAAACTTGGACCAGCCTTCTGGATGGTATACTTGCTTGATAAGACCACCGAGACCATGGTTGTCGTAGGCATCAGCATATGGGGGATAGGCAGCTGTGACAGCGGCGTTGCCGAGACAGCAACCAACAGTAACAGAAAAGGTTGTTGGTAGAACAATTCCCCAAAATGTCAGGAGGAATGTCTTCCAGGCAGGGGTGCTCGCGGGAAAGTTGCAATAGTAATCGGCGGCAATAGAGCACCATCCAGAGGCGTTTGCTGTCGCATGTGTAAGCAGTCCGGAATCGTTTAGTGAATCAGAAAATTCGGCATTTACTTACAAAAGTTGATGGCTAAAATTGTCAGGAATGCTCCGGCATAGGCGAGGCCCGAGTTGCCGTCTGCTCCTGGGATGCTTGCATCTACATGCGGAGCAGCCTGGCCAAGAAGGATACAAAGAAGAATGAACGTGTAGATCCAAGAGTATTTTTCAAAGGTGTGAATGAGCTTGAAGCCAAAGATGGACACGACATATGAGACAATGGCAATGATGATGATACCCACCGTAATGCTCATGGTGTAGTCAGACACGGCGCTCAGTATTTGTCCAACAACGACGTAGTTGACGACGCCAAAACCGCCTCCAACGACGATGTTGAGAATGCTACAGAGCTTTGCTCCCCAGAAGCCGAACGAGTATCGAGACGTGGCAATTTGTCGCATACCAAGCTGTAACAGACTGTAAGCAATGGTCCAACCCCAGGCAGAAGAAGCTGCATACCTTTGGACCCAATGTTCCCGTATATGAAGTAGTCATGGCACCCAGCACTATGCCAATAATTGAAGCTGCAACCGACTGTCTCAACGAAAGACCAAACTCAGGTCCCAAGAGCCCCAGAGGCAAGACACCAACATGGATATTGAGCGACCACCACATCAAGAAAATATTCCACGTCGAAGGCGGTTGCTTTTCCTCCTCTGGGATACGGTCGATGCCCTGCGTCTCGACCCCAAGCTTCCTGTCCATCCACACTTCGGCATTATGCAAGCCACGCAAGACGGCAAACTTGTTCTGAATGGCGCGCGTGCGCTTGACCTCGGCAATTTGCCCTTGAGTGACATCGGTATGTGGGAGAGGAGATTCGGGAGCTTTGCCGGCCTCGACATCGAGCTTCTCTGACTGAGACATGTTGAATGTGGCCGACTGTGAAGGATTCGCTACCGAGGACAAATGCAAGACATTGGCTGTAATAGCGGCATTGAGTTGTAATGGGTGCTTAAACAATAGAGACTATATAATTACGCAGCTTCCCATAGCACGGGCCGATAGATATCAAAGTTCAGCACTGTTGAGTCTGCGATTGAGGATTGGTGTCTGCAATTGGTCAGACTGGTAATTGCATCCCACATGGTGGTCCGAATATCCGGATTGCCCACCTCAAGTAGGAACGCGCTAGCACAAAAGCTACCGTGCTCATAGCGATACTATGCCGTGTTCCGATCCGCTATTCCACAATCAGAAGGTAAATTCACTGACGCGTCTCCAAGCTTTGAAATTTGCAGGCCAGCGAGGGTACGAAGATTGGGTATCGGAGTGGACTGCGATTGGGGGATGAGAGGGCTGTCTGATAGCAAAGAAACGGCGCTAAATATTCAGGAAAATATGCTAATATAATGCTGTTCACGGTTCAAAAATCAAAAAGAACGCCAAACGCAGCATTGTCTAGTGAGTTACTTCGGGAGATGTGCTCATGAGTATCTGCGAGATGCTGCACCAGCTCACAGTTCCTCTCCGCCGTTCCCTTTACTCCCCACCCGCTAAATATTCGGCTTCGGATAGATCAATTATCTCTATTCCGATACGAGCGCCGAGAGACACGCTTTAGGCGTTGGTTGAGGTAGTGATGTTCTTGAATCTTGAGCGGGCGACCCGCACTTGTGCTGGGCAACAACGATTTCCTCGTCGCCGGCACCGTAGTCGTTTCCCGTCTTCACAACTAGAGGAAAGAGAACGATGCGGACTACCGCTCCTTGAGCCTCGAGTTCATCGTTGGTCAAGCGAGAGTGGCCACTGCGCTCATTCATGAGCGAGGCATTGAACGCGACTGTTCGGGCGAGGTCACCATCTGCATTGTATTCGGGCTGCAGCGGCGGGAGCTCATGTATTCCGCCTTTTGGGTGCGCATCTCGATGGAGAGGGCGACAGCTTCTCTCATCACCTGACGCAACTGGGACTGAATCTAACCCTCGAGGTTGCTGGGAGGTGGGAGGACACTGCATAGGGTCTTGAAAATAGCCTGGACTACGGCCTCGGTGTCTTGATCACGCTGACGCATGAGGTCAACGCGCTTCGACAGTAACGTCAACGTGATAACACGCCACTGACGGACTGCCTCGGGAGGGCTGACTTCAGCTTGGAGCTTTTCTAGCGACTTGAGTTTTAACCTCTGCTCTCGGTCGAGACCAAATAAGTATCGAGTAAGTATAAACTCCCAGATCGTCTTCATTGTCATAGACATAGAGATATCGCGTCGCTGTGTGCGGTCGCCAGCTAGGTATCGACATCAGAACCGTCGAGGACGGTGTCATCCAGTAGGTCGATAATCTTTTCGTCTCTGATCTCGCTCGTCAGACGACAGACACGCATATCTGAGAACTTCGAAAAGCGTAACACCCATTGCTGGGCGTAGGAGCAGAGCTACTAATAACATTGCATATAACATTGCAGCAACCGATGCGCTCATCGAGGGAATGATTGCACGGGAAGCGCAAACCCAAAATTCCGGACTTAACACACTGCGCAGCGAGCTGCACTATATCGCGGGCATAATAGGAACCACCTATAAACTCGTCAAAACACTGTCTAAAGGTGCTAATGCTCTATCTCAGGCAACCCAAGTGCGTCTTCTAAGCAATATGGCTAGCTAAATAAACAACTCAGGCATGTAGCATGCATTCCCCGCAGGCTCCTATTACACTAAACGTTCCTGCTGTTCCATGGGATGAAGAAATTGTCATAAAGGACCAAAGGCCTCTTGGAGATGACACTCCTACGAAAGAGAGCTTCGATCTATAGTGGCACTATAGTTTTTAGTAATTCGTTATAAATAAAATAAGTCAAGTTAGCTTTGGCGGCGCCGATGATCTCTGTTTGTGCCAGCACCTCCGAGTCTCAGGCCCTACTTCGGAGAGGAGTCCCACTTCTGGGCCGCAGCCCCGCTCGGCGGCACGGAGCCGGGACGGGGAGCAGAGTCAACGCGGACTTTTGCGAACACCGATGCGGGTTTCGCCTCTTACTGGACTCGAAATTTCGAGGGCGTTTTTTCACTCTTCAAATCGATCCGATATCTCGGATTCTCAGTTGAAGACATGGGCCTGCCAGCTCGTAGAGAGTATAGCATACATCCATTCAAAGGGTGTTCGACATGCAGATCTGCGGGCTAGATCAGTGGCTACTCGATGAAGACCTATAGCCGCACCTCGCTGATTTTAATGGATCTGGATTCGACATCCAGCTGAACCATGGCTTGGACTCTACAATAGCCACAGGCTTTGAATCTGCATCTCATTGTCTCCCTAGCGATGCCAATGAAGATAGCACTATTAAGTTAGATCTGTTCACACTGGGATCCTAGATATATAAACTCATGGCTAATTCGCCGCCGTATGAGGATAAGGATTATAATGTTATTGAATCTAATTTTGCTGTTGAAAGCTGCCACTGCCAATCAAAAAGCAACTATATACCCTAACTTTCTCACCTTATAATTACCCCATGTTCGAGTTGTCCCCACACACCCGTTGTCTAGTTTTTATTCTTATCCTTCTCTCTATGGATAGAGAAATGGATAGGAGCGTTGCTTACTCCTACCTGAACGCCTGCATTGTGATCTCTAAGTGTGTATGTATTGACTATCCGGCCCTGATCTTTCTGTGCATTTGCGGATATAGCTTAGGTCCTTGAGAGCAATTCTTTGAAAAGCTCAAGGGATTTTTCCACGGTAAACTTCTCAGTTGCCACCTAGCTAGCCGCATTATTCTGGTCGACTTCCTCCTCATCTTTATCTTGTGTTGCAAGATGAAGCTCTTCTAGCTTGGCATTTACCCCGGCTAGCTGATTGTCTATTGTGGTAATTGCTATCGTAATCTCAGTCTCTTTCGCCGCAATCATCTTCATCATTTCTTCGGTCGCATTCCCCTATTGAAGGGAACTATATCTATCTCTCGTTAGCGTCGCTAGATTCTAGGCTGGGGGGTGTAGCTCACAACGTCGCAATACTAACAACCGAAGTCAGCGTCATCTTGCAGTTCTAAAGCTGGGTTGACGTGGAATTTATCTGGTCCTATCTGAATAGGCCGATCATCGTCTAATCCCGCTAAGATAGTTTTCCGTCATCGCTGTACTAGGTCTAGCGACCGATCGCAGTCTGAAATTTGTTGCAAGACTTTTTACACTGGCTCATCCCAGTCTTCGACTGGATGACTACAGCATCGCCAAGTAACTTTCACTATGGGTCAGATACATTCTGAAGAGAAGTGATAGCCTGCTCGAGGGTAAGCAGATCTTCCCTGAGTGATATAACATCGCGGGGCGCATTGGCAATGCCCTGGAGACAATTTCGCAAGTGCTGTACGCATTGCAACGCTGGTACAGCAACCCTGCAATGCTTGCCGCAATGCTAAGAGGCTCCACCGTGAAGTGAGCAGCAAGGTGGTGATGTTGTAAGATTATGCCTGTCAGCCTCGGGAAGGCATTGTAGGACTCTGAGATTGTATCTCTATCTTTTGTATCTTCCATAATGCTCATCCAGTCAAATCTGTGCTTTGCATCGCGAAAGAAAATAGCTTGTGGATGCATGTAGGGAGCTTGGTTAAACTCTTAGAATTGTTCGCACCCAGGACGGGGACGCCACGACTAAGCTGGATTGACTCGCCAACCCTGATTGCGAAAGTGAAATGAGGACAGGCAAAAAGAGAAAAGAGGCAAAAGTAGGCAGAAGCAGCACAGGTGGTCTTCGAACCTTTGTATACGAAGCTTGCCCTGCGGGTAGGTTTCATTCTCCTTCCGCTGATCCTCTTTTCAACGACTTCCGACTATCCGACGCATTAAGACATCTTCGCCGCCATCGGAAAACCCTGAAGTCGTTGCATCTCGATATCCGTGCGCAAACGCATGTCTTCGAAGGCATTGAGAAAGGAATCGCGCAGCCTACCTTCAACCTCAACGACTTTACCGCTCTCGAACACTTATTTCTGAGCTCCAATACGATATATACTCCGGGTGAGCAGGAGCTACATGACTCCAAGTCCCTAATTCAGTGTATCCCTAGATCGATCGTATCACTACACATAGTATATCACACCAAGCACGATGTGACACGAGTTGAGAAAGAGCCTCGCTGATCTAAAACGATGTTAGCCAACGTCGTTTCCCGACCTTAAACTGGTTCGGTACGATTCCAAGTATAAATTCGACGATGCCACAGAAAATATGCTTGAGTCGGTTGGTGTGGATTTTGGATACAAGAGTTGGCCCTTTAGTAAGGACATGCCCGATATGTGTAACGATGTCTTAGACTCTGGTGTACTTTCTATGGGATGGGCCGTGGATGACTCTACTGGTTAGTGGATGAATAGAATAATTGTTGATATCTTGGTACACCATCCTCTTTAAATACCTAGGTCTATCGCTCGAGTTCATTCAGTAATCAAGGCTCACCTACTCACCTGTTGTTTAGGTTAACGCAGCACTAGCTTAGGACTACGCATAATAACTGAAATTGCTCAAGACAATTCTCGGGAAATGCATACGACAAGGCCTTCTTTCACCAAAGGGCGGCTTGCTGCAAGCTGTTATGGAATCATTCCTGATATCCCAATACAGTAGTTATACGTATAGAAGTTGTCACCCCATACTCCTCGAATGAAATTCCTTACTGTGGCTGTTACGGCATTCGTGGGCTGCCCTATTTCTTATTATACTTCGACTCTGTCAGTATTTGTCTCCAGAAATACATACCTTTTCGTACTGATTCACGGCACCCTTCGAAGACAGGGTAGAGCTGCTCTATGCAGAGGAGTGAGGGTTTCAGCACGTATTCACAGCTGTAATGGTAAAACTATTTTACTATACTCCTCAGTACCCATTCATTATAAAAACTAAGGTTAGGGAGACAAGATGTCAGCTCTCATTTGTTAGGATCATTCTCTGCACGTCAGGTGCCTATTAGATGACATGGTAACTAAATATAACGTTTGAGAGGATACACGGATAATGGCTCTGACACTTCGCGGACAGAACCTTGATCGGTCAGATCTCATTTCGCCTCGTAGTTCACGAGGCACGCAACTTTAGATTGGCTTTGTATGCTAGTGCACGCGAAAGTACCCGAAGCCGCATGTTCACCTCAACGTCTCTATAGAATAGAAATACTAGCTTCGATCCAATCGCCGACTCACTGACCGAGCCTACAGCGTCCTCGCGGGGACGTGGCCCCCGAGCCGCCGGCTGGTTTAGCGACTACCTGGCCGACCAAGGAAATAGAGATATGGGAAGCGTTATTCTGCGAGAAGGCTTCAAGGGCTGGTCAAAGTGTCTAGCACGGCGTCGACTGTACTTTATTTAGCACGAAGGATGAGAGTCACAATACACGTGTCTGGGAGGTCGAAACTGCCTTCACGATAAAGGGAAGCATTGGTTTTAGACTAACCTGTTTTAGCTCATCCACAGGCTCAAGTGGTGCGAAAGCCGCCGACGAAGACGGGTAAAGGCGGGAAATGCAGCAAATAGCTCCCAGGAATGATCAGCTGAGGTTAAAGGGGTCGGAGCCTCTACGTAGGCCAATTAAAATCGGGGCCTGACAGATGGCCGCCCCCGCACGCAAGGGGCCAATAATGGAGGGCTAAGCGTGGTCAAGGATGTTCCACTTCCGGACTTTGATGCCGAAGGGGTAACCAGCGTCGCTCGCGGGCTCAACGTCAGTAGTTTATTGACCAGCTTCAGCGGCTTCAGGAGTACGAGCACCGTGGCGTCGAGGCTAGCGTCGAGATGCAGCGGGCTGCTAGTGCCGTTGCATGGGAGAACAGGCATCTTCGTGCCTTGCTCCATCGCCAAGGTGTTTCGCAACACGACGTTGACGCTCATCTCTCACTCGTCGGGGCTATTAATCACGAACCTAGGACGGACCGCCGAATCCCGCAAGCAAGTGGCAGCAGCCCAGATACCATTCACGGACAACGATCTCGGGCGATACACGGCCGTACTGCAATGCCTTCGATACAATGGGCCCTTATTCTCTAGGCATGGACGACCTTCCCTCGCTTCCAATTTCGCCCGCTTCGAGCTCCTCTTCATTTGCGCCCAGGCGCATACGAACGAATTCAACATCTGCTCGGCCCACTCCGTCATCAACCGCGGCAGCGGGAGACTTCGCAGCCATCGATGACCGCCATCATCAAGAGAACAATTTTTACGGTGAACAGTGCGTCTACATAGCTCTATCAATGCCTCACTACACCTGTCATTCACGCTCGCGAGAGTAAAAACATAGAAACATTAACATTGTCTGATGAACTAAATTATAGGACAGGACCAACCACTTTCTCAGCATCTTGACAATAAGAAAATGTCTATTGTATCGCCTCCATAGATTGCCTGCGTAAATGTCGCCGACTTGTCCAGCACTCTTGGCTTACCACCCCTTGGTTTAGCCGTCATGGTAGCCCTTTTCAACTCTCCCAGGCCCATCTCTTCCGTATCCATCGCATAAAGTATACCAGGCCGAGAAGGACGGGCACCTCAATAAGTGGTCCAACAGTAGCCGCAAGGGCTTGATCGCTGTCCGGCCCAAAAGTTGCAACAGCAATAGCAATGGCCAGTTCGAAGTTGTTACTTGAAGCGGTAAAACTTTGCGTGACGGCTAGAGGATAGTTAAAGCCGAGACGATGAGCAATGAAGAGAGTAACGAAAAAGATAGACATAAAGTAGACCATGAGCGGGGCGGCAACACGGACCACAGACACTATTTGGTGGACCACCTGACGCCCCTGCGAGGCAAATAGGACGAGAATGGTATACAATAAACCAATCAAAGACCAAGGGGCAGCGTATCGGAGGAATACGCGTTCGTACCAGTCAGGCCCAGTCGTTAGGCGTATTGTAAAGCGGGTAATGATAGCAGCTGCGAGTGGAATTCCGAGGAATACTGCAACGCTCGTAGCGACTACCTTGTACGAGACATCATGAACGCCGCTCTCCTGACTGATGATGCGGATAAAGAAGACGGCGAGAGGTGCGGTGATGACCATCTGGAGGATCGAGTTGATCGCGACGAGTATAGCGCAGTACTCGTTATCGCCACCGGCCAAGCCGTTCCAAATGAGGACCTGCGACGTTGTATGTTAGTTGCTGGAGCCGCTCTCGGGTCAAGAGGAGGATGGGTCGGGGTACAAACCATGGCGATGCATCTCCCAAGGCCAACCAGAATTAAACCGATACGTAACCCGCTCTCATCGGGAAGGAAGGCCCATGCGAGACCAAGCTAAGTAAGTGGGTGTTACTAGAGAAAAACGAAAGAAGTTACATCACAGCAGGGAGGAGGAGAGGTAACTTACCATGAGGAAAGGAGCCACCACCCAATTGACGAAGATGCTAAACATGATCTGCTTCCACATGGAGCGGTGTGCTAGAAGCTGGTGTAACGACTCGTATCGGACTTTGCATAGAATGGGGTACATCATGACGAAGAGGCCGACGGCTGCACGTAAACATTCAGCTCCTGCACACAGCCCAGCAGGCAGAGAGGACAGATGGGGATTACTTACCAATCGGCACGGACACGCCAACGAATTTGCCCTTTTGCAGCGCTGGCTCCGTTGAGGGCACAAAATTGCCCAAGATGATGCCAATTGCCATAGCGAGCAATATCCAGAGGGCGAGGAAACGATCGAGCCATCCAAGCGCCTTAAACGCTGATACCGACTCTGTTTCATCGATATTATTCTGGCTTTCGATGTCCGGCTTGGATTTGACCGCGGCAGATTCTCCCCCCGCAGATGTCATGTCGTGCTGGTGTTTAGGTTCTGCCGACATGATTTCGTGAATCGACTTGGGTTTTGCACGGTTGGTGTCGTCTGCTGCTGTTGCTGTGGTGTCAATATCAAGACAGGAAGCTTTAGGTAAAGATGATGGATTTAATCATTGCTATCGGGCATGATTCTAGTACTTATAAGAACCAACAGTACTTTGTGCACTACAGGGATAATTCGAATTTGCTCGAAGAGCTTCTCGGTAGTCAGTGCACACAAGGGTTATCCAATCATAGCCAAGACATGACAGACTTCCCGCCCACATCAGGTACATAAGGTTGAGCAGAGTCCGTGATTGCCCGCAACTGCCATAGTCCAATCATCTATGGGACATGACAGGCTCCTGGCCCACATTAGGTTCATATGAAAAAAGGGAGACCTTCGTCAGGTATCCGGGCCCGAACACGGAGGATGAGTATTAGCCACATATATTTTACCCAATCAAGTCCGGAGCATCACAGGCTCCGAGTCCAGGCTTAAGGGCGATAGAAAAAGGCAACGGTCCCTTTCGCACGATGCGTTGCTGGAAACATGCACAGCACCTGTCGAGAGTTGCAAACCTCCCTCACTGGCAAAGCACGTTCGTTTTACTTGGAGGGCTGACTCCCACATTGATTGGCACAAGAATGGCATCAACGCAGCAGGACGGCAGCACTGCACCATGGCACGCGGCGTACCCAGCTCCACGGCAGAGCCAGCGGGGAAGCATCACGCGCGAGGAAGTGCTGGGGATGTTGAAGGGAGGCGCCAGCGTTCCCGGAAGAGGCTTTGTTCTCGTCGATTTGCGGCGCAATGACCACGAGGTGCGTTCCTGGCATCCCGTCCCTGGCATCCCCTCTGTGTCCTGTTAAAGCCTGGTTGAAGCACTGCACACGGCTAACTCACACCCTCAGGGCGGCACAATTCGCGGCTCCATCAACCTGCCTGCGCAAAGTCTGCACCCGACGATTCCGACACTTTACAATATGTTCAAGGCCGCCGGTTTGAGCAAAATTATCTGGTACTGCTGTGAGTGTTGACCCCCCTGGAACCGTCTTCCAGTGCCCTTCGCCAACCGTTTACTTTCTCCTTCACCGGGGAGCAAAGAAGAAGTACTGAACGCCTCGGCAGCTTCGTCACGTGGACGCGGTACCCGAGCTGCTGGATGGTTCAGTGACCACATTGCCGATCGCAGCGATAGCGACATGGAGAGTTTGGTCCTGGTGGAGGGCATCAAGGGCTGGGCGATGGCGGGCAGCGAATTCGTGGAGTGGATGGATGAGTACGAAGCCACCGCCTGGGCGGCTGGCCAATGAGAATTTTTAATACAGTTGCCACGTTTCTGTGCATTTTTATTCAAGCCCTGTTCTGTCATTTGCCTAAAAAGAGTAGGTAGGAATCTATAGTCGTAGTATGGCTCTCGTGAACTCGACACGTCAGGGGAAGAAGTGGGTTAATTTTCAGATTACAACTCAGGACTCCGTCGGCTAGATGTGGACACGCTAAGGTAGCCACAGCGTGTAGGGGCACATGGATTGGGGCTTGGGGACAGTGAGATGAGATATAAAGAGGGTGCGACAGCTCGGCTCTCGTCGCCTCCTCAGGGCCGCAGGCATGCTTGCAAAATCACTCTCTACAATTGTCCGTCCTCGCTCGGCCCTGGTTCTTCAACACTATTCTCCTTCTAATCTAGCGCGAGCACAGTCCTGGCATCTCTACACCTCCATCAATATGAACGGCCACGGCGACCTTAACAATTCTCACGCCGCACGACCGCGGGTAGAACTCGTCCCCGACTCTATATTCAGCGGCCGGTCATTCACCATTTCTAAAGATGATGATGAACCAGACGTGCGTGAGCGCTACCGACCTTTCTTGCTGGACGAGGCGCACGATGCTGCCGACTGGGTGGGGCAATTAGAATTGAGTACAGCGCTGAAAATGGTCGAGTCCGAAATCATCAATCGAGGGCAGGCCAGATTACGTATTCTTGTCTTGTACGGTAGCATGAGGAGTCGGTCAGTTTCTTCTTTATCTTCTTCGCTTCTAAAGTCTCAAGACCATGCGCTTCTTCCGCGGCCGCTTGCAATGGCGGCCAAGGAGCCCGTAGCAGTAGCGTAAGACACAACCTGGAATTACCGCATGTCTGATTCATACAACTAGGTCATACTCCCGTCTGCTCGCCTACGAGTGCTCTAGGATCCTCTTCCGCCTTGGCTGCGATGTTCGCATCTATGATCCTACCGGCCTTCCACAGAAGGACGATATACAGCACACCCACCACAAGGTGCAGGAACTGCGAGAGCTTAGTAAATGGAGCGATGGCCACGTCTGGGTCAGCCCGGAGCAGCACGGTAATCTAGTAAGTCGCTGCTAGCAGAGCATTACGAACACCACGACGCTAACCGGGCTCCTAGACCAGCATCTTCAAGCAGCAGATCGACTGGATCCCGCTCTCCTCAGGCGCAGTTCGCCCAACACAAGGTCGGACCCTAGCAATCGCCCAGGTTAGCGGTGGATCCCAGTCCTTCAATGCTGTCAACTCTCTACGGATCTTGGGTCGGTGGATGCGAATGTTTACCATCCCTAACCAGAGCTCCGTACCAAAAGCGTACACGCAGTTCACCTCGGAAGCTGAAGGCAGCCGCATGATGCCGAGCCCCAACCGTGACCGCATCGTCGACTGCATGGAGGAGTTAGTGAAATATACCCTGGTGATGCGCCCTCATTTCGACCTCTTCAGTGATCGATTTAGCGAACGCGAGGAACAGAGAACCAAGCTGGAGGCCGAGCGAGGCGCTTCGAAGGCAAAGACAGCAGTTCATAAACAATAGATGACATGAGAGCTTTGGTCTCTTTGTCGCCAGAATGGATTAGGGAAGATAACTAGGGATAGAGGACTCAAAGCTAGATGCGGCGGCGACGGTGGCGAGGGAAATGCGAATTGGTCGGATAGTTGGAGAAGCTGCCAAACCAGGTAGCCTTACTTTACAATACGGGCCAGTGCCACATACGGTAGCCCTCTGCCATAGCTCGCAATGAACAAACTACTGTCTCCATCAGGAAAAAAAAAAACTCTGGCTCAATGTCATCAGCTTCATGCCGCGGTGCTCTAATCAAACTCTGTGTTGGTGACTTATCGAAAACTATCTTTCTTCGGCTTAGCGAAGTCAAGGCGCTCTGGGAAATCATACGCAACCAGCTGTCTAATTATGGATAGGGTGGATCATCTGAAGCAATCACCCCTGCTCAGCCCTCAGCTAGATCAGCGTCCTGTGGACAAGCACCAGAGACGGTGGAGCATTTTCTCTTCCGGTGCACAAGGTGGGACACGCAACGAGAAAGCATATCAGGATAGGCAAGTCTGGATAGGCCACTTGTAGCGGGACTTCGAGGTCTATCTTCCTGATGTAAGCGCCGACCCAAGGGGCACGTGCCAATACCTCAGTTGCCAGTCATCCTTGACAATGACGCGCAACGAACCTAAGCACTTCAGGCTTAAGGCCTTGCTGTCGAAATCAGATGGATCCCGCACATACAGGGATCCAAGGCAACGAGGAAGCCGATCGAGTAGCAAAGGAGGCCACAGGTTGGAGAGAGACGGGCCCGCCAGGTTCACCGGCAGCAAAACTACAAGAATTGCATCCACTCCGATCAACTCTGAAGACCTGGACACACAAAGAGAGCAGCAGAGACTGGGAAGCCAACTGGGCAGCCGAAACTCGAGAAAGAACCTCCTTTCGGTACATGCCGAAGCCCACTCGCAAAGTTCTTCAACTGCACAATGGGCTCAGGAAGAGACAAAGCGCGCTATTCACCCAGATGCGAACCGAGAAGATAGGGCTCAACGACTTCCTCTTCAACCGAAGAGCACCGGGCGTCACGGACGACAAATGTCCCTGTGGGGAAGGCCGGCAAACGGTAGGGCCCTCTCCAGGAAGGAAAGCGGGAAATTTGGGGACAGCTAGCCGATGTTCGACAACGTTGGCGAAGTGGGGCACCACGGATTAATATTCGGGGCGCTTTGGCTGTGTTGGATGCGCGGTATGTATCTAAGTCACGACGGGGTCAATGTAGTAGATTCTGAAGCAAAACTGCCAGAGCTGGCCCTCCCTGGCTTGGCACGGTCCCAGGCGAGGCGGCATTAAAGGCTGGGCGACAGCTGGCCGCGAGTACACAGAATGGATCGACGAGTATGATGCCAGCAAGTGGAGCAATTAGGGCGGTGACATAGGTGTGAGGATGGTTCCTTGAGTTTGGTACGGAGTCACTTGGCATGGTGAGCTGAAACCTGAGGTCACGGACCTGGTTTGGTCTTTCCAGCCAATCATGATCAGGGCATGACAGATATCCTTGTGTAGGCAGAAAACTAGACCTAATCAATTGGTCTGGGTATCAGGAGTAGAGAGAGCAGGATGCCAACCTGAAAGTGAAGTGGATTAGTGTGTATGTATTGTGATTTGCTTACTGCCTCTCTACTGACTTCTATGATAAGTATCTTATGCTAGTCTCCTCCCTACTTATTATACTGGATTATCCTCATCCTACTAATAGGGTCTATAGACTAGGGGGGATTATATAGTGATATTATCCTAATACTAAGGCCCCCTAGTGCTTACTATGTTTCCCTAGGTTACCTAACTCTTAGTAGCTATCCCCTAAAACCTTATATTTATATTTCCTTGCTATAGGTCCTCTAAGGTTATTACTTATTCTTTATTCCTTCCTTATTATAAGGTATTCTCTATAGTTAGGAGTATTATTAATTTTCTAGGATTATAGTTTACTAGGTCCTAGATATTTAGCCTTAGTAGTACTAAGTATTTTAGTTAGGTTATATATAGCTTTAGGTTATTAATATATATCTTCTTTATTACTCTAGGAGATTATAGGCTTTTTACTAAGTAAGAAATAGTAGATATATATTTAGTTATAATTAATAGGTTTCCCTAGGACTTATGAAATTTCCTATAGAGTTTATTAGCCTTATCTTATTTCTCTTATACTTATAATCTAGCTATAAGGGCCCTTTATAGTTTCCCCTTATTATCTCTTTACCTTTCTATAATATTTATTCTTAGTTACTTCTTTTTTTTTCTCTATTTAGTCTATTTATTCTAGGTTTATTTCTTATAGTATTAGGATATTTTAGTTATAGTTTATTTTATTATCTTTATTAATTACTTTAGTAACTTTATAATATTTAGAGAATAGTTTAAATCTAAATATTACTATTACTAGAGATATCCCTAATAATAAAATATAGTATATATTTAATACTATTAAGATATAAGGGATTACTTAGTTCTATTTATCTAAGGATATATTTTACTATTCTATAGCTTATTTTATTAATTATCCCTTTATTAGTTAGACTTATTATTTAATTAATCTAATAGATTAAGAGTATAAAACTAGTCTATAGAGAAGTTATATTCTATATTTCTTAGTAATCCCTTTTATAATTATATTCTTAAAATAGTTCTTATTATTAGTATATAGTATTTTTAGCTATCTGAAAATTATACTCTATTCTTTCTCCTAAGTATTTAAGACTTTTCCTCTAGTGCCTTCTTAATAATAAGCTCTTTCTACTTATTTAGTTATATAGTTTACTATTAATAGGATATATAAGTTTCTTTCTAATAATAATAGGTTAATAGAGCTAAGGTAGTCTATTATTACTATTTCCTAGAGTCTATAGATATTAATTCTTTAGCTCTAGCTTCTTAGAATTTATAGTATAGTTTATTAATATACTAAATATAAAAGATAATAGTTTTCTATATTATTTAGTTAATTTAATTAGAATTTCTTCCTCCTTATCTTAGCTATAGTAATTATACTTATAAAATATCTATAAGTATTATATATTATCTATAGGATTCTTAGTACTTCTTCTAAAGTAATATAATTTATTAGTAATTTATTAGTTTCTAGGTATAAAAGGGTACTATTGAAAATTCTATACTTTAAAGCTTACCTTATTATTAATTTTCTTTTCCTAGGTAAGATTAGTTTTTACTTATAAATAAGGTATAATATAATATTATAGTATTATACTATCTTTAGGAATTATACTAAGTATTTCTTTATTTTATTCCTTTCTTTAGTAATTATTAATTAGCTTTTTAGTAATACTTTGCTTATTTCTCTCTATTTAACTAAAGTATTAATATTAATTATTACTTTAAATACTATTTTCCTTTAAATAGTTAATACTTTCTTTCTAATTATATTTAGTAATTAAGATATTCTATTTATAATTTTTATAATCTTAAATATATTAGGCTAGTAAATATAATAGATATTATATTTTCCTAGGATATTAATCTACTTACTAACTTTCCTATAGACTTTACCTATATTTACTATTAAATTAATAATTCCCTTATAATCTATATAAACTAGAATTAAGTATAGTAAGTAGAGAATAAATTAGTAATATTCTTATAATCTTTTTACTATTATTAGTATTTCCTTCTTTAGTATAGAATATTACTTTTTAGTATTATTTAGTTTCCTTAAAAGCTATATTAAAACTTAAGTATTATTAAAATTCCTATCTATAATCTTAATACTTATATCTATATTTTCTATTTAGATTAATACTCTCCTAGTTCTAGTTTCTAAGGTATTTATTATAAAGTAGTATTATTACTTAGAAATAGCTCTATAGGTAGTATTTTCTTAAATACTAGTATATATTCTCTATAGAGCCTTAGTAGCTATATAGTTCTAGTTAGGTATATCTTTTCTTAATTCTTCCTTCTAAATTAATTAATACTTTATCTTTATTATCTTAAGTACTTCTTAGAAGAAAGTACTTTTAATAATAGAAATAAGGCTAGTATATCTAAGGATATACTTTCTAATAAATAGTATTAAGTATAAAATAGGTTAAATATCTTCCTATATTTATAGTAAATAGTTTTAAAAGTATTTTATAAACTTAATAAACTTCTTTCTATATTTCCTAGCTAATTAGATTCTATCTAGACTTAACTTAAACTCTATTAATTCTATAGATAGTATAAATAGTTTTATTTTCTTTCTAATAAGAAAAATCAGAGCCTATATAATCTATAGGAAGTATAATTTCTATAGAAACTTAAAGTATTCCTTAAATATCTCTAAGATTATATTATAATTATCTATATATAGAAAGAAAGCTATCTTTAGTTCCTCTATATATCTTAGTATTAATAGAAGTTCTATATTATCTTTAAGGAATAAGTAACTAAAAACTATATCCCTAAATCTAGTATAGGTATTTAGTAATTCTCTTAGACTTTATATTATATTATTATAGAAGTATATACTATTTAGGGTACTAAAAGTAGTTTTATATCTTTTTAGTAGATATATATTAATCCTCTAGAATCTATTTAATATATTAACTTATAAAAATACTTTTAATTACCTATAGTAAATTAAATTAATATTTACTTTAAGGTTATAGTATAAGTATTCTAATTATATAGAGTTTCTATTTATATCTTAGTAATTATATATTATATAGAATACTTTTATCTCTAGTAGTTTAAGAATAAAAATAGTATTTATTACCTATTTTAATTTTCCTTATAAAATGAAATCTAATTATTCTATATATAAGAATACTTCTAAGGTAAATTTTCATTATACTCTACTATAGTATATTTATTATTATTATAATAAGTATATATTAAGTATTATTAGAATGTAATATTAGATAAGATTTATAGTATAGATATCTTTAAGTTATAATATAAAATAATTATAGTATATATAATATAAGTATATAACTAGGTTATATTAATTAGGTATTATAGCTATATTACTAATAGTAATACTACTAGTAATAAACTACTAAAAGATTATTTTTTATAGTTCCTTAGCTAAGTATTATATTTAGTATATTTTCTAGTTTTATAAAGAATTAGACTTAAAATCTAAGATTCCTATATAAAGTTAGGGTTCTATACTTTTATTTATATCTTAGGTTTAGTAATCTAGATTTCTTTGCCTATTCTATTCTAAGCTACCTATTACCTTAATACCTTTAGAACTTAGGATATTAAAGAGATTTAGTTCCTAAGTGCTATCTAAGTCTTATCCTTTTCTATCCTTCTCCCTAGAGGATAAGATTTCTAATAATATATCTTCCTCTTCCCCTTCTATATCTACTAAGTATCTTATAATAGTTCTAGCTATTTAGATCTAGATTTGCCTAATTACTTCTAAGTATTCTTTCCTTATTTAGTTTAACCTTAGCCTTTATATAATAGTATTCTATAATAAGGTATATACCTTTTAGGGGTTATTATAATTTAGTTTAAGTATATAATTAAGAGTAATTATTAGTAATTAGTATACTAAGGCTCTTATATCTAGTTATTTAATCTTTATTAATATTTATTTATTAAGTTAATAATCCCTAGCTATAGTATTTTATTATATATTTATTGCTAATATCTCTCTATTATATTAGTGATTCTTAGCCTTAGGGTATATATAATGTAAATTACTATTTAGGCTTCCTTAGCTTAAGCTTTAGTTTACTTAGGTCTAGGTTTAGTAATTTCTTATCTATCTATCTAATAGTCTATAATAGTAATAAGATTGTTTTTTATTTTTAGTATTTTTCTTTTAACTAGTTAGTAGTATATTACTATCCTTTATATTTATTTATTATTTCTCCCTTTCTTAATCCTTCTTTAATTATAAACTTCTATTAGGTATTCTATTTATAGTTATTAGTTTAAGTATTCTTATTTAGTAATTTTATATATTTCTTATCTAAGTTAACTAAGTAACTTTTCTACTTTCTTTAGGATTAGTTAGTCTAATTCTATAAAGATTATATTATTATTATTATCTTCTAAGGGCTTATTAACTTTTAGGAGGATTATTATTAGTTATTATTTTAGTTTAAATAGATAGAGGTTTAGTAGAATTAAGACTATTTAGTAATACTCTTTTACTCCCTTTATAATAAGTATTTCTCCTTTATAGTCTTTAGTAGTATATATTTATTATAACTATAGTCTTCTTACTAGGATATTCTAATTGTTATAATTTCCTATTATATAGGCTTTTATAGTAGCTAGAATCCCTTTAACTATAATTTATAAGTATATATAATAAGTAACTTTATAGATTTAGTTATTTATAAGTTTAATAGCTCTAGGGATAGGAAGAGCTAGGTAGGGAATATTTCTTTCCTTAATAAATTATTTATTAACTAAGTCTATAGTAAACTCGTTATTTAGTATAAGAGCTAAGTATTAGTATTTCTTAATATATCTTTTAATAAATCCTAGGGTTATTATAACTATATCCTTAGTAGCTATAGTATCTTAGAAAATAACTATAGCTTTCTTACTTATTCTTAGGTTTAGATATTACTTTTTTTTAATTATTTCTTTCTCTAGCTTATAATCTATTTTATATATTATAAAATTATAGAATAGAATTAATAAGTTAGAAATAGTCTCTTAAGCCTTAATAGATTTTACTTTCTATTAATACTATATTAAGTAAAATAGTTATTATTAGATTAAAGAGGTAATTTAGAAGAGTTAGAGAATGTTAAAAGTAATTAAGGTTTTCTTTAAGTATTTTCCTAACTTGAAAGTTAGAATTCTATATTTCTCTATTACTTAAATCTTCTCTAGTTTATATTATAATTTCTTTCCCTAAGCCTTAGGTTCTTCTATAGTTTCCTATTTACTTAGTCTTAATTAATCTAAGTATGATTTTATTTATAAAAATATTAACTTAAATTCTTCCTTAGTAAGTTCTAATTCCTTAAAGTATACTCTTAGAGATTAGGATAAAGTCCCTAATAATTCCCCTTTTTATCCTTCTTTATCTATAACTTCTTTAATCTATAGGAATATATAGGGGGTACTTAGTAGGAATCTTTCTATTTCCTATTAAATATATTTATTTAGTTTTTAAGGTATAGTCTAATCTTATTTCTAAATTTTAGTAGGTATCCTTACTTTAGAGAAGTTTACTTCCTTCTATAGTATATCTTATATTATTATTTTAGTATTAAATATTTATTCTCTAGATTAAGTAAGTTTTAATATTATAGATTTAAGTTTTATAAGTCTTTTTAAACTCTATTAGTATATTATATCTAAGGATTATCTTATTAAGAGAGTTATATAGAATTTAATAAGTAGTTTTATTCTTATTATTTTATTCTATATTATAGTTTTAGTAATTAGTAATAATATATTCTATATAGTTAGTTATTTCTATCTTTAGTATTTTATTTTTAGCCTATAGATTTTCTAGTATTTAGTATTTTAGTATATCTTTTATTAGTTAAAATCCTTTCTATATAGATAATAGTAATTTATATATCTTTACTCTTTATATTTAAAATACTAAGTTAAGTTAGAGTTTAGCTCCTAAAATCCTTTAGATAATATAAAGGGGGGAATTTAAGTATACTTAGGTTAATAGTTAGTATTTTACTAGGTTAATATAGGGAGTAAATTCTAAGGTTAATATAAAGATAGAGTATATAATTCTATCTAGCTAATCTATTTTATAGTAAGTATATTTTCTTCCTTTAATCTCTTTACTAATTCTAAAAGTATTTTTTATTACTTAGCTATTATTTTCTATAGGTCTATTTTATTAGTAAGTATAGTATCTTCCTTATTTTAGATTAACTTTTTAGAAGTTAATAAATAATACTCTTAAATAGTATTTTAAATATTATTAAATATTAGTATTTTAATTATTACTAATAACTTTTATTTTTTCTCTATATATAGTTAGTCTTAAATTCTTTCTTATACTTAGATATTAATATCTCTATTTATTATTCTTATAACTATAAATATTAAAAGGGTTTAGTGTATAAGCCCCTAGAGTTAAAAGTATAACTTCTTAGCTTACTTTAAGTATATAGAAAGAGATTCCTTTTATTTCTTCCTAAAGGTATAAGCTTCTATAATAAGTATACTTTTAAAAGCTAAGTCTATCCTATAGAAATAATTAATAAAGTTTACCCTTAGTATTTCTTAGTTTTAATTTATTTCTTTCTAGTCTTTAAATTAGTATAATATAGTTCTTATTAAGCTTATTTTAAAGATTTATCTTAGTATTATATCTTTTATATTTTCTTCTATATAGAGTATTACTATATTAATATTATAGTAATTAAGATATAATTATAGGTTATTATCTTATAGGTACTCTATATATACTATCTTTCCTAGTAGTAATCTACTTATAGTAAATAGTAAGCCTTAGGATAATAGGATAGATAGGGTAAGGGGTATATCTATAGATAGTAATAGGCTTTAGCTTAAGTAAAGGTTTAGGATAAGGTTTTAGGTATTAGGTTTTCTAAGAGAGTTTATATTATTATAGAAAGGTAAAGGTTTAGTTTTAGATCTTAGTAAACTTCCTTTAGAAGATATTAAGGAGTAGGAATAACTCTCTTCTCTATATATAAGAGGATTTAAAATAATAGGGTTAAGTTAGCTATATATAAGGGGGGGGTTTTTCTTTAAGAAGAGAAAGAGAATATTTTAATAAGTGAATAATATATAAATAAAAGAGTCTAGGGTAAATAAGAGGGTATTAAGTAAGGTTATCTTATTAGGGAAAGGAGTTAGTCTATAATTATATAAGGTTAATAAGATCTCTAGATTCCCTTTTTCTATTTTCTTCTAATAATTATAATAATTCCTCTTCTAAGTTTTCTTTTCTTTCTTCTTTAGTTTAGAAGAAATACTTTTTACTTCCTTACTTCTTTCTATTTATAAAAATTCTTATTTTACCTTTTCCCTAGGTCCTTATATATCTACTTCCTAGTAGTACTAACTATAATTATTATAAACTTAAATTCCTTTTATCTAATTAGATATATTAATAAGTAAGATTAATTATTTATATATTCTATTCCTATTGCCTATTAGCTTATAATCTTAATTATTTATTCTATAAACTTAGAAAGTAGGAAAGATTACTATAGCTTATTAAGGTTCTTTTAGTAAGTATATTAATCTAGATTTATATTATTATAGTTATAATTAGGGGCTATTATAAAATAATAGGTATAGAAGGTTCTAGTGAGTTATACTTAAGTAGCTTTTTAATTATTAAGATAACTTTAGTTTAAGGTATTTAAAATAGCTTTTAAAATATCCTTGAATTTTTAGTGCTTACTAATTAGTTTAGTAGCTATTGAATAGGTATCTTAGTAATAGTAATAGTAAGTAGAAACTAGGTTTCTAGCTATTCCTAGGGGTCTAAGTAGTTAAGCTTAATTTCTTAAAGTAGCTTAAGCTAACTTAATTTATTATATTATTTAGGGGTTAATAATTACTATTCTCCTATATTCTCTTTCCTTAGTATTAGTAGCTTAAGTAGTAATTTAGTATATATATACTTAGGACCTTAAGAATAGCCTATAGTTATTAGTAATATTAAGGCTTTATTCCTTTTTATTATCTATATTATATCCCTTTTTAAGAATATTATAGCTATATTATATAATTATTTATTATTTACTCTTTAATAATATCTTTATACTAAGTCCTATAGTCTTTAACTTATTATAAATAGAATTTAGTTTCTTAGTATTATAGCCTAAGTCCTATAGTACTTAGTATATTATATTCTATCCTAGATAAAGTCTAATATTAAAGTATCTTAGTACTAAATCCTATAGTCTTTAACTTATTATAGATAGAGTTTAATTTCTTAGTATTATAACCTAAATCCTATAGTTCTTAGTATATTATATCCTATTCTAGATAAAGTTTAATATTAAAGTATTTTAGCTTTAAGTCCTATAGTCCTTAATCTATTCTATGTATTTCTTACTTAGGGAATCCCTTAGTTCTTCCTAAGTATAGATTATCTTATTATAGGTATATCTAATTAGTATAGATAATAAGGTCTTAGTCTTATTACTATGAAAGTAAAGTGGATTAGTGTATATATATTGTAATTTGCTTACTGCCTCTCTACTGACTTCTATAATAAGTGTTTTATATTAGTCTCCTCCCTACTTATTATACTGGATTATCCTTATCCCACCAATAGGGTCTATAAACCCCACTTCTGAGATGCCCATGTGCGTCCGCCAAGTAAAGAGGGGCTGACTCATCATCGTGGCGATGTTCGTGTGGCAGGTTAGAGTTGGACAGATGCTCAACGCCTCATACACCAAACCTGATCATTCGCCGTTCTGTCAAACTACGCTCTACATTACACGGGCCTACTTCTCAAATTTTGAGCATCGGCTTAGTATTCTCCATGCCTAGAAAGGTATGCTATCCCGATTTGCGCTGGTTGATAACTTCTAACTTGCTGGCGCGCACAGAACCGGATCCCGGCCTCTGCGATTCAGAATCGCGAAACCAGCGTCGCTCGCGTGCGCGGCGTCGGCAATTTCTTGAAGAGCTTCAACAGCAGCTCCAGGATTACGAACGTCGAGGCGTTCAGGCCAATATTGACATGCAGCGGGTGGCTAGGGCCGTCGCATGGGAGAATAAACATCTTCGTGGCCTACTCCATCTCCGAGGGGTTTCGCAATACGAGATTGATGATCACCTCTCGCTTATGGGGTCTATCAGTACTGAACCAAATCTAGACCTTCGGACGTCCCTGCAGAGAGGCAGTGATCCACCTACACCTCGCGGACAACGATATAGTGCGATAGAGCAGCCATCTACTGACACGTTACACACAATCGCGACCTATCCTCAGGACATGGACGATTTTCCTTCGCCTCCAAGCACACCCTTCTCGAATCCTCTTTCGTCTATACCAAGTCGCATGCTGGCAACTTCAGCCCCTGCTAGATCTACTCCGTCAGCAGATATGACAGAGGCAGATTGCGTTGTCACCAATAACCGCGACCACGAGAAGCATGATTCCCACGATTCACACACCGCTCAGCTCCGAGATTTTACGAGCATCTCGTTCATTTGCAACGACAACTTACCTGATCCGGGTAGCCATACAGACATACTCCCACCAGTACCGGATTGCTTTTGCCCACCTGATTCGCCCATTTCCATCTCAGGCCACTGGAACAGAGGAATATCTTGTCAGACGGCAATTAATATTATTACTGGACTACATAACAACGCGGATTCGGACCAGGTCCGTGATCTATTTCACTGTAAAGAATCAGATGACTGTCTTGTTCAGAATTCCAGCGTGTTCCAAATATTGGATAAGATAGCTTAATCAGATTGTTGTTGCTCTGCAGGAAGCAGGTCGGAGCATCTCCGACACAGGACTAAAAGGCAAGTGGTAGCGAGACTATTCCGCGATGGTCTGGGCGATCCTGGCCAGCATTGAAAAGCTGACAGTTTCCTACAAACGAAAGTTAGAGCCATGGACATTTGCGATACCTGTCAAGGTTCCAAAAACTTGGTACTGGCAGAGCTCGTTCGTTAGACTTGAAAGGTGAGTCTTTCCGCTCAGCTCGTAGAAATTCCTAACAGTGTTAGCCGAGTTTCCAACATGTTGTCCCGGCTCTTTATCTGCTATCCCCCTGAAACTTCGGAAGCCCACCAGCACATGCCTCCCTTCTTACAAGGAGAGCGACGCGACGAAGGAAAGCAATGGCGCATTAAAATAGCTATTCTTTAGAGAAATCACCAGTCTCTAGAGCACCACTACACCTCACATACTAACGAAGGCGGTGGCTCAAGTCCTTCATGTGGGTAGTATTTCTCCGGACTTGGCCCTATTCAATGCGAGTTAAAGGGGGTGAGCTGAAGGACAAAGTGGCCGCAGTGGATGTAAAGAATATGGTTTAAATGCGTCTGATAGATGGTGTATTTAGATCTCAGCTACTAAATAGTACAAGTTATGCCTTGCTGAGCAAGTCTGCGGTGCCCGCAGAAAATGGTGCAATATGGCATCTCCCCAACACGTCAATGTTGAGGCATGACACTTGTTAGGACTCCGGATCAGGTGTCGCTGATGAATGCCAGAAGACTGAATAGCATATCCGTATTAACGCGGCATCCCTCACCCGGTTGAAGTGACCTGCGAAAGCTGTTCCATAGCCAGGTGGCCACGTCTCCCTGGTTCATACCCTTGAAGTTCTGCTGTGCAATGAGAATATATGCCTCGGAGCAAAGCATTGTGGGCTCGCCGTAAGGGTTTACTTGATAGCAGGCTTCCATCGCTGACTGGAACACGTATCCAGGCATTAGGAGAGGGGTCTCCTGACTCGGAACGAGGACCGTCCGGTTTTTTGTGTTGACGGTTGGTTGTGAATCCGATGAGGGATCATTGGAGCAACAGGGTGTCGTTGGGGTCAATATATGGTCTTTTATGACTGTTGCGGGTAGCAAACTTCCAGCCTCTGCAACGGCCTGGTTTGAGGCGGATTCAGTAACTAGCAGAGGCTCAGGTATGAATTCTGATGACTGAGCTATTGGGATAAGCGCCTGAGGACTTTCAGTAGGTGGAGAGATGAGGGCGTTGACTTCCGATTCAGGTTGGTCATCAGAAACCAGGGGCTTGGTGAAAGCTGGGGCGGGCAGTTCCCAAGCTCCGAGATCTTCTGTGTCAAAGAGCGCACCGAATGCCTGAATCGTTTCGCCATGAGTGTCGGTAAGAGGTGGCGGCGATGTGCCATTCTGACTTTGAGGTTGTTGCGGCTCCAGCGTACGACAATCTGCCTCATTTTGATCATGCGACTGGCGGCGGCATCGTGCCAACGCCGCTTGAAGAGTTTCCACCTGATCTCTGAGGGTCGAAATAGTCTGTTCTGCTTCGCCGAGTTTTTGTTCCAGCGTTGCGATATGGTCTTTCCGACGAGCACGATGCTGACGCTGATTGTTGCGGACCCGCTCCAGCGTGTGCTGGGCTGAAACCCGTTTGGTCCTGTGTCGTGGCGTCGAAGGTGATCCCGGAGCCATGGTGAGTCGTTATCATCGATATGTCACCGATGGGATCCAAGCTTCAGCCTGTTCCATTTATCTCTGGTCTAAAATGGTGACACATCGATTTCGCGTTTTAGTCAGCATTTACCCCGGTCCTTCCGCCAATAGCCACAAACGCCCTATAATTGGACGCCACTGCTTAAGATTCTGACCGGAATACGTAATTGCATCAGACCATTGTTTACGGCAAGTGTTGCCTATGCCGAAAAGGTGGACGGTGATGTCTCCAATACACGAGGCTGGATGGCAGCGCAAATCAAATCTCCCCTCCTAGGGCGAGCCTCTAGCCAGCCTCTCCGATCAGATGATTATCCCGATGCTATTTTGATTGTCCAGGATACCAATTGGATGTTTTAAATGATGACATATCGTCGCGCTCGCAAGGACTATATATGTACGTGTACATTCGCGAACGTGACAGGTCCATCACCCCACCACCACGCATTTATCTACCAGTCTTTTTATCCTAACCTAACAACATTTGATATTCTCAATGGACCCTAAGGAGATCTACGACCAAGTTAATAAGCGGTACGGCTCAATCGCCAAGAGCAGCACCGGCCAGTATGAGCAGACAGTCGCGAAAGCCTTTGGATACACAGAAGAAGAGCTCGCTGGCGTTCCTGAGGGTGCGAATCTGGGATTGAGCTGCGGCAACCCAATTGCACTTGCGAGGCTGAGAGAGGTGTGTATGTCCATGCCCTGCGTCGTGTCGTTTCGCTGACAGCCAAAAGGGCGAAACCGTCATTGATCTTGGGTCTGGCGCTGGCTTCGATGTGTTTACGGCTGCAAAGAAAGTTGGCCCTAAAGGCAAGGCCGTCGGAGTTGACATGAACAAGGTGCGCAAGTTCTTGCCCTCTGGATAGAGTCTAGCATCTGTCTAATACAGCGTAATAGAATATGATCGACAAGGCGAATGGCAACAAAACTCACACCAACGCCTCAAACGTCCAATTCATCGAGAGCGCCATCACGTCCATCGCGCTACCCGACAACACTGCTGACTGTATCATCAGCAACTGCGTCATCAATCTTGTCCCTGCAGAGGACAAACAGCTTGCGTTTAATGAGATGTTCCGACTACTCAAGCCCGGCGGACGAGTTGCCATCAGCGACATACTCGCGCGCAAAGAGTTTACCGAGGAGATAAAGAAGAACATTGCTCTATATGTCGGGTGCGTTGCAGGAGCTAGCCAGGTCAGCGAGTATGACGCATTTCTCAAGAATGCGGGCTTTAACGGTAAACCGAATCGTCCCACTGAGGTATGATGGAGACTAATTAGTCTTTACCAGATGTTCTCATCGTGGACAGCAAGAATGACTTGAATGTGTACTGTACCGCCGCTGAGGCCGAGCCATCCTGTTGTGGGACAGACGCCGTCAAAGAGGAACAGGACGCACCTTCTTGCTGCAGTGCAGAGGCGAAAGAGAGTTGCTGCAAGCCGGAGGAAAAGGAGTCATGCTGCGGAACTAACTCATCGACGTGTGCCTGCCAGAACCAGACTAGTTCAATGGCCAGTGAAGCCAAGACATTGGCTACTCGACTGGGGATCACAGACTTTAATGAATGGGCAGGTAAGTACACCGGACGCTTAGCCTGATAGAGATCGCAAACTAACCCTTCCCAGGCTCCTTCCAGGTATATGCTGTCAAGCCCGTGGCGAACTGAGAGCACCGTTGAAATTGGTTTACGCCGCCGATGGGAGATTGAAACTTTCGCCAAACATAGAGCGAACATACCCAGGTATTGCTCTAGTATTGCACGAGACATGCCACTGTGGGTAACAACGGGGGCTATGAGATAGTTACGTCAACAACGATTGCATTTTCCTCGCAGTTATAACTGAGCCAACGTCCGTAGATTCATTTCGTTTCCGTCAGTGAAGCTACGTAAACCCGAATGCGGGAAGCAATTTAGACTAGGTACGAGGTCCATTAGGTCATTTCATCCATGATTTGAAGCACATCGGTGTTCCGAACGACACAGTCTGTCCCTTCGGCGCAACCAAGCTCAGCGCGGGCAAGTGTTGAGTCGGGGTGGCCTCTAAGCTGAGCAAGGATAATCGCGGCGTCTAAACATCCGAGCAGTCCCGACCACAATCTCCAGCACATAAAGTCGACGAGCGAATTTGGTAAACAGAAGGAAAGGAGGACTAGGAAAGGCTTGACAAGTTAGTGACACAGAATAGTTATCGGAACTATTAGCAACTGCCCGAAGCAGAAGGAGGAAGCAACTCTGACCGGAGGGACTTGATTTCTGGATGCAAGGAGCGGGAACACCTGTATTTATAGTTAGAACGCTGCATAGCTGCCACTAGGGCGGCTGGGACAGCCTATGAATAAATCCAATCTAATCCGAGTAGGACTAGTCAGGGCAAAACTCCCTACTGGTCAGGCATATGACTAGTCGGGATAGGACTGGTTAGGGTAGGATAGCCTACTAGTCGAGTGCATAACTAGTCAGAGTAGGACTAGTCAGGGGAAATTTTCCTACTGGTTAGGCATATGACTAGTCCGGATGGGACTGGTCGGGGTAGAATAGCCTACCAGTCAGCAGTGTACGACCAGTCAAAGGAGAATAACCTACCAGTCGGGGTATATAACTAGTTAGTGCAGGACTAGTCGGAGTGGGACTGGTCAGGCTGGGCTAGTCGGGGTGGAACGGCCTACTGGTAGGGTGTATAACTAGTTAGAATAAGACTGGTTAAACTAGAATTGCCTACTGGTCAGGTGTATAACTAGTTAGGATAAGACTAGTTAAAGGAGAAGTACCTATTAGTCAGGTTACGTCTAGTTAGTATTAGACTAGTAAGTGGTCTATCTTTTAATCTTTATGCTCTGTCTAGACTGGAGTCTCTTTAGGCTAGCTCTAAGCTCTTACTAATTTAATATATAGTAAGCTTAGTACTTACTTACTGATTTCTACTATCTAAAGCCTTATGTTAACTTATAGTACTTTGTTATATTTTGTTATAAAGCTATATTTTACTATCTTATTAGTCCTTAGGATAAAGGCTTATTTATATTTCTCTATTCTATCTAATAGCTTTTAGTACTTAAAGTTAAGTAAAAAGGGGTATAATAAGTTTAGTTATGTCTGTGTTAATTTGTCTCTAAAATTAATCTATAAGACTAATCCTAAGACTGAATTTAAGTCTTTACCTATTACTATTATAGCTTAGTTTAAGACTAAGAAGTTATAAATAGTAAAACTATAATATATTTACTTTTTCTTACTTATTATAATTAAATTACTTAAATTATATTATAATTCTAATAATCCCTTAGTAATAACTAATTATAAAAGAATTATAATAACTTTATTATAATTTAGAATAAGAGTCTAATTATAAATCCTTTAATACTTTACTTAAATTACTATTTTCTATATATATATAATTAGCTATAGTATAAGTAGAACTTAAATAGGAAAATAGACAATTATTACCTATATTATAGCCCGGGTTAGAACTAGGTAATTATAATTAGTAAAACTATAATATACTTACTTTTTCCATTCTATTATATATAAAGTATACTACTGAGAATTATACTTATAATTCTAGATTACTATAATCTAGGGATTACTATAATTCTATATACCTTATAATCTATTATAATAAATATAGTATATATATATACTTATTTAATATATTAGATAAGAGTCTTAAGCTCCTTAGCTATTAATAATCCTACTTAGTTATATAATAACTTACTTTTATATATTATTATTATAACCTATATTGCTTATTATAATATCCTAATCTATTTAATTATTAAACTATATACCTTAGACTTACCTTAGACCCCTAGGTTAAACTTAACTATTATAACTTAGACTATTATTTAGAGTTAAGGGGTTTTACTATATATATATTATACTTTAGCTTAGTCTTTTAGTATTATTTTAACTATAAATTATTAAAAGTATAATTTAACTTAGTATTATTAAAATCTAATTATTTCTTATATAATTATATAGTAATATATATAGAGAGTAATTATAATTAGAAAACTAAAGGAGAAGTTAACTTTCTTTCCTTCTTAAACTAAAAAAAAAAAAAAGTATAATATAACCCTTCTTTCCCCCTTACTAAGATAAGAGATAAGAAATAATAGACTAACTCTTATATTATTATAGTAATTATATTCTTATTTATAAGTAATATAATTATATAGTACTTAACTTAAAGTATTATTTCTATAATTATTATAATAAGCTATTAAAATAGATATACTAAAGCTTTATTCTAAGCTATATTAAGCTTATACTATAAGACTTACTTAAAGATAATAATAATAATTATTATTATAATTATCTATAAAAGAAAGAATCTATCCTAGCTATAGAAAGATTACTAATCTTAGTTAAATTTACTTATATATAATATAAATTCTTAATAATAAGCTAGAAATAACTATAAGTATACTATAATTAAGAATATAATCTAAAAAGGGAATTAAAGTATTATACTAAGCTTTAATTATAAGTCTAAATATAAACTTTCTTTACTTAGCTTAGCTTTATAATTTACTACTTTTATATCTTTAATAATATTAATAGTAATAATAATAGCTAAGCTATAGTAATAAATATAATAATTATAATAAACTTATTAAATTAATAGCTTATTATTAGTATTAAGTATTAGTAAGAGTATATATAGTAATAATAGGAGGAAATATAGAGTATAATAGCTAAGAGTATTCTATAATATAAAATAATTAATTAGCTAAAGTATATTAAGTAGTTTAATTACTTTTATATTTAAGATTTTACTCTAATTATTATACTTAGCTATATACTTAACTATATAGATAAAGTACTTAGGAAATATTAGGGATAGTATTTATAGTAAAGAGTAAGGAAGTAAGATAGACTATTAGATTACTATAAGATTATAGTAGGAAAGGTATAATAGTACTATAATGTATATTAATCTTTAACCTTTCTATTCTTCTTAGTCTTCTAAGTTCCTTTTATCTCTATTCTATTTTAATAGCTCTTACTACTTAAGTCCTTAGCCCTTAGGGCCTTTAGCTTAGTAGTTTAGCTTCTTAGGGTAGGGTAATGTATTAGTAGTGCCTAATTAGTATAGTTATACTAAGACTATAATAGCTTTACTATTTTTACTCTAAGACTATAATACTATTATAGCTCTATTTCTAGTGTTATAAAGTTATTACTATTTTAGTATATAATAGAGTTTCCCTACTTATAAAGGCTTATCCTTAGGCCTTTAAGTCTTTAGTAAGGTAGCTATAAGTATAGTTATAGGGGAATTTAATAATTAATACTTAATCCTTATATTATTCCCTAATGCTTATTATAATTATTTAATTAAGTAGTAAAGTTATATTATCCTAGCTATAATTAGCTATAGAGATATTAAGTATAATATAAACCTATAATACATTTAGTTTAATTTATTAACTAGGCTTAATTAGGTTATAAAGCTTAAAATACTTAATTATAAGTAGTTATAGGAAATCTTAGTAATAATATTAGTTAGTAAAGTATTAGTTTCTAATTTAGTAACTTTATCTAATTTAGTAGTAAGGTAAAGATAACCTAGCTATAAGTAGTTATAGAGGTCTTAGTAATAATATTAATAATTAGGATATTATTCCTAGGTTCTAGCCCTTACCTAAACTAGTAGTAAGGTTATTCTAATTAAGTTAGAAGTAAAGTATACATTTAGTTATAAATAGTAATATTATGTTTTTATTATTTAATTAGGTTAGAATAATTATAATAATAGTTATTAAATAGGGCTATTATTAAGCTATATTAATGTTTATTAGTTATAGCTATTTAGCTATAGACTTATAAGGTATTTAAAGCCTTATCTAATTCCTAATTTCCTTACCTTTTTCTTCCTTTAGCTTTATTATTATCTTTATAGATAATTCTCTAGCCTAGCTTTAAGGGTTAGCTTTACTATAGGATTATTACTAATAAGCTATAGTTTCTCTCTTTATTTCTCTCTCTCTCTCTTTTATATTATATCTCTATAAGTCTTTTATACTTACTAATAACTTCTTAGCTTACTGTTAATATTATATAACTTAGCTATTACTATTATTACCTTAATACTATTACCTATTAGTACCCTAGTAAGACTATCTATACTAAGGGGGATAATATCTCTATAGAGGCCTTAACCTTTTACTCTCCTATCTCTAGCTATAAGTTTACTATAATTTCACTAGTAGTTTACCTACTGATTTTAGTATAGCTACTTTAGATAAATATACTTAGTATATTAAGAATAGGAAACTATATAAGTCTATAAGTTACTTTACTTTTTACTTATTTATACTTATAATATAGTTAATTTACTATAAATTAGCTTACTTATATTAATTAATTAGTTTTAATTTAACTTTTTTCTATACTTATTAGTAATAGTTTTCCTAAGACTAAGACTAAGTATCTTAAGCTTATAGTAAGTTATTATTAATTCTCTATATATTTACTATTAATTTACTAAGTATAAGCTATTTAAGCTATTTATATTTTTACTCTCTACTTATTTTATTAGCTTAAGTTTAGTAATAAGAATACCTAAGCCTATACTACTATTACTAATACTATTATTACTATTACTTATATTATTAGTAAGCTAGTAATATATATATAGTTAATATAATTAACCTAGCTATAGATATAGCTAAATATTACTAATACTCTCTATATTATTATAGAGAACTTAAGTTATAGGGTTTTTAGTATAGTTTTACTATTACTTTATATTAAGCTTAACTTAATCCCTTAGGACTTTAATTTAGCTAATAATAAAGAGAAGGAATAATAAGAGTATTACTAAGGGAGCTACTAATAGTATATAGTGAGATTACTATTTATTTTTTAGAGTCTTAACTTAGTTTAGTATAACTAAGGGTAGTTAGTATACCCTTTCTCTACTCTTTAGATATTTTTTTTAGAATTAACCTAATTTATATATTAAATCTATTATCTTACTATTTTACTATAAATTTACTACTTATAGTCTATAATAAAGCCCTTATCTATAAAGTCTTTATAGTTAACCTATAAATTTTCTATATTATTATAATCTTTTTACTTAATAAGATATTACTAATTACTTTTAGAACCTTTATATATAATAATACATTTAATAATATAGATATTATTAATAATAAAGGGGTTATCTTATTACTATATTACTTTTAGTTTACTATCTTTTTACTTCTCTAAGTTTAAGATATAAAAGATATTATATATTTATAATTATAATAGAAGTTTAAGCTTATAGATAAAATAATAATCTCTAATATATTTAGTTATTTAGTAGAATTCTAATTATAAATCTATAGTTATCTAAGGATAATATACTTTACTCCTTATCCTTAGATAACTACTAATACTTATGCCTATTAGCTAGTACTATATATAGCTATATATAAACCTATACTATATCCTTAGATAACTATATATCCTTAGATAATTAGTTACTAGCTAATTTAATAGAGGCTAGTAGAGCCTATAGAAGGAAGAATCCTATAGTAGAATACTAATTATCTATTTTTCCTTTTTCCCTTCCTTCCTTCCTTTTCTTTCTTCCTTCTTTTCTTTCTTTTCTTCCTTTCTTTCTTTCTTCCTTTCTTTCTTTCTTTCTTTCTTTTTTTCTTCCTTTTTTCTTTCTCTTCTTCTTCTTCTTCCCTTCCCTTTACTAATAATTAACTAATTAACTCTATTCTTATTACTTAGCCTTATTTACCCTTTATAATTATAATAACTCTTCTTACTTAAATCCTATCCTTTATAGCTATATAATACCTAGAAGTACTATATTTAGTATTATAAAGTAATCTAAGTTCTATTAGATTCTTAGTAATTATTTAAGATTTAATCTATATTATATATTCTTTATTCTATATTAATAATTCTTAGTTAATTAAGTTTATTAATTTACTCTAGTTACTAATTATATCTCTTATTATATTTAATTAAGAATAATCTATCTTTACTTTCTCTTTTTCTCTTTCTTTATCTTCTTTTTCTTTTAACTTTACCTTTATTTCTTTTTATCTCTTTATATTCCTCTATTTATTAATATATATATAGAATGAAAGAAGAGAGAGAGAGAAAGAGAGAGAGAGAGAGAGAGGAGAGAAAGAAAAGAGAAAGAGAAAGAGAAGAAAGAGAGAAAGAGAAAGAAAGAGAGAGAAAGAGAGAAAAGGGAGAAAAAGAAAGAAAGAGAAAAAGAAGGAGAGAAAAAAGAGAAAAGAAAGAGTACTAAATTAATTTATTATCTTTATTACTTATAAAAGAAAATACTATTTAATAGTTTAACTATAAGAAAATAAAGCTATAGTAAGAATTATAATTACTACTATATATACTTATTATAATAAGCTAAAGCTAGCTTTATTATTATTCTTACTTTTAATTTATTATTTATACTATTTATAGCTATATTATTATAAACCTATCTAATTACTTCTAAAAGTAATATATTAACTTTAGTTAGTTTATTTACTAAGCTTTTACTAAGTATTATTACTAATAAAGCCTTTAAAACTTTAATTCTAAATAGTAATAATAGAATTAATATAAACTAAAGTATAAATATAAGTATAAGTATAAATATAAATATAAATATAAGTATAAATATAAGTATAAGTATAAGTATAAGTATAAGTATAAGTATAAGTATAAATATAAATATAAGTATAAGTATAAATATAAGTATAAATATAAATATAAGTATAAGTATAAATATAAATATAAGAATAAGAATAAAAGTAAAAGAGAAAGAAAAAGAGAAAAGGAAAAGAAAAAGAAAAGAAGAAAAGAAAGGAAAAAGTAAAGAAAGTAAGAGAAGTAGAAGAAATAATAAGAAAGGTAAAACCTTAATATAAGTAGAAATATTACTATAATTATAATAGTAATAACTCTCTTTATTAGACTTCCTATTTACTATATATTTAGATATTAGAAATACTTTAGCTTCCTTATAATTAACTAAAAGCTTTATAAGATATATTATAATTAGTTTAATACTATTAGTAATAAGTAGGCTTAAGTAAGCCTTTAGTATTTAGCCTTAGCTTAAACTTTCTTTATATAATTAGTTAAGTATACTTACTTTATTATTAATTTAACTATTATTATAATTATTATTCCTATTATTATAATAGCCTTAAGCTTAGGTTAGAAGAGTTTAAATAATAGTTATAAGCTAATAGTAATAATAGCTCTTAGGACTAACTATAATAAGAATATAGTAAAAGTACCCTAATAATAATAAATAGCTTAGCTTATAGTAAGTATTTAATAGTAATAAGAGTATAAATAGAATAAATAGTAAAGGAAACTACTTAAGATAATAAAGGATAATATATATAAATATAAAATTATTACTTAGCTATAATATACTAATTAGTTTAATTACTTTAATTATTAAGACTTTAACTATATCTATATTATTAGCTAAATACTATAATAAATAGATAAGTTAAACTTATAGCTATTATACTAAGCCTTAAACTAAGTCTTTTTCTATTACTATATTACTAGCCTTAGGATATTACTATATATTACTTAACTTTACTTAGCTAGCCCCTACCTATAGAATACTTATAATTAGCCCTTTAAACTACTATAGGAAAAGAATAATATAAATTAATATTTAAACTATAGTAAATACTTCCTTTATTATTACCTTTAGGTATAAATACTTAAGCTAACTAAATTAATTACTTAGTATATTCTTACTTTTACCTAAGTATAATAAGGCTAATTTACTTAGCTTAGCTATTAATTAGTATAGGCTATAGCTATAAACTAGGGCTATAGTAAGGAGGATAAGAAGGAGAAGAATTATAGAGAGAATAAAGAGAAAAAGGAAAAGGAAGAAAAGGAAGAAGAAGAAACTAATAAGAGCTATTATTAAGGGGTAAGCTCTATTAATAGTATAAATATAGGTATATTAAAGAAATAGTCTTATAGACTTTAGTAAGCTTCTAGATATAGTATTTACTTATTAATCCCTTTATAAGCTCCTTATAGTACTTTATTATTATCCTTAGTATTAGTAAGTAAATAGAATAGTTATAGTTAACTTATCTCTTTATAGATACTTTAATTAACTTTATATATATTAATTAAGTAATTATAGCTAAAGTAGTAATCCTTAGTAATTAGTAATTTTAATTAATTAACTTCCCTAAGTAGTTATATATAGTAAGGGAGTACTAATTATATAAGACTAATTATATATTAATAGCTTATAACCTTAGTTTATTATTATATAGTAAGAAGATTATAATAGAAATTAATAGTTAGCTTATTATCTTATAAAATATAAATAAGAGTTTATTTTACTTCTAAAGGTAACCTTTAGTAATAAATACTATTTAGTAATTAGTAACTTAGATAACTACTAAGGCTAAAGACTTCCTTTAGGGAATATTACTCTTTTAGCCTTCTATTACTATAGCTATAATTATTTTTATAATAATTACTATAGTAACTATCTATAGTAAAAAGGACTACTTCTTAATCCTCTTTATCTCTATTTAAGATAACTTAACCTAAACTTAGTATAGTTAGTCCTTTATATATATAAATAGCCTAATTAAGTAAGAAAAGGAAATACTAAAGGCTTTAGTAATAAGCTTACTATAGAAAGAATTCCTTAATAATAAGAATAAATAGAAATAATCCTAAGTTTAATAGTATCTATAGTAAATTAAGTACTTCTAAGAGTTATTCTTACTTTTTATTTACTTAATAAACTAATCTCTTTAAGGGCTTAAGATTATTAAGCTATAGCTTATTAATAGTATTAACTAAGATTATAGTATATTTATTATTAATAGTAAAATTATCTTAGTTAATTAATATTATAAGTTTCTTACTTACTTTAATAGCCCTAAGGTTATTCCCTAAATATTACTAAGCTAAATTAGCTTATTCTTAGTAATATATATATTCTATATTTAGCCTTTTATAGACTAGCTTAAAAGTAACTATTTTACTTTTTATAATTAGATTTATCTACTTAATAACTTTATTTAGTATTAATATAGAAAGTTAAATATACTATAGAATAATAATTAGCTATTATAAGCTCTTACTAAATAGAATTAATACTATATTAGCTAAAAGATTATCCTATAGTAATAATAATATATTACTATTACTATAAGTAAATAGTATACCTAAGCCTAAGGGCTTTAATAAGAATAGTTTAACTTAATAGTAAGCTAAGGTAAGAATAAAGATAGTAAGGAGGAAGAAAATAAGAGTTATAAGGATATTAAGGATTTTACTACTATATATATAAACTATATAATAGTTAACTATAGAGTAATTATTAATATTCTAAAGTAATTTACCTTAGAATCCTTAAAGGTCTTTAACTAAGCTAATTAGTATTAATATTACTTCCTTAGCTATATAGTAAGAAATACTATTAAAGATAAAATAAAGATAAAATAATAAAGAGTTAATAGAAAAGGATAAGAAATAGCTTTAGTAACCTTAGGAGCTAAGACTATAGCTAGGATTCTAGTTATAATTAAAGGGAGAAGAGAAAAAATAAAGAGAAGAAAAAGAAGGGATAATAACCTAAGATAGTAAGAATAGAATAAGGATAAGAAAGAGTAAGATAAGGATAAGGATAAGGATAAGGATAAGGATAAGAATAAGGGTAAAGAGCTTAGGGAAGCTAAAGAGTAATAAACTATAAAGAGAATTTAAATTTAATCTCTTAGGCTTTTTTAAACTATTAATTTAACTATTCTTACTACTATAAGAAAAAGTATAATCTAAGCCTTTAATAAGTAATTCTTCCTATAGACTTTATAATAAGCTCTATAAAACTAAGTAACTAAGTTTTACTTAGTAATATAGAAGGAAACTATTTAATTAACTATAGTAAAATAAACTCCCCTTATAGCTATTCTACTTATTAGTATTAATAAGAATTAAATCTTTATTATTTTAATCCTCTTAGTAAAAGTAAGTATAATAATTATAGTAATTCCTTACTATATACTAAAGGACTAACTTATAAGCTATTATTAAAATACTAGCTTAAACTACTAAGCTTAGCTAAAAGCTAAGGAGTTTTAGCTAACTATTATAATAGTTTCTACTAAAGTTACTATTATTAATAACTTTTTATAGTAAGTAGCTAGCCTTAGTATAAGTAGCTAGCTTAATTAAGTAATTATTAATAAATACTACTTTACCTTTATAATAGCCTTTAATTACTAAGTTAAGCTAAAAGGGCTAAACTAACTATAGAGCTTTAGTTATTTATTTATCTTCCTAATTAATATATTACTACTATATAAATAGACTATCTTTAAGGTAGTTATATTACTATAGAGTTCTATTTATATCTAAGCCTTAAGCTATTAGCTAAATATATAGTTCTAAGTTTATAAGGTTTATAGTAACTATAGTATTATAAAGGTAAAGTAATATATAATAACTTAGGTAAGAATCCTAAAGATAAGTAAAAAGAATATTATCTTTTACTATAGCTATATAAGCTATAAAGTAGTTATATATTAACTTAGTTATTATTATTACTATAGGGATATTAGTATAAGTATTAATATAAATATAGATAGAAATAAGGATAGAGATAAGGATAGGGACTTAGTTAATAATATAGCTTTCTTCTTTACTTAGTAGGAAGTAAACTATTAGAAATAGCTTAAAGAGTTTATATTATATATTATTACTATAGTTATACTAAGTACTAAGGTAAATATTTCTAGTATTATATATATTATTTACCTTAATATCCCTTACTTTATCCTTAGCTATACTTAGGAAGTTAAGTAAATTAAGTAAGCTAATAAGCTAATCTTAGTAAAGATTATAGTTAAGGAGTAAAACTAGCCTCTAGAGAACCTATAGTAAAAAGCCTATTAAAATAAGGAAAAGTAGGAAATTACTAGCTTAGTTTAAACCTTAGGATATTAATATTATATCTTAGGCTAATACTTCAATAGAGACTATTATAGCTATTATACTATTAGCCTTAGAATAATACTCTATAATAATTACTAATAATAAGATAAGCTTATTATACTAAGAGTTACTTTATTCTAAGCTTAGGGCTAGTAAAGTAACTAGGACTTAGCTAAGATTAAGGATATTCTTAAGGAAATCTATAGCTTTACCTTAGACTAAGGACTAAGTAAGTAGGGGATAATAAAGTACTAACTCTATTAGCTATTATATAGAATTATTAAGGTAAAATACTTATAGTATTATTACTCTTAACTTAATAATAATAATAATAGTAATAATAGTAATAATATAGAGAAAATAGTTATTATTATTATTATTCTAAGTAAGTATTTTCTATCTTCCTTTAAGAATATAATATAGTTTTAATAAAGGGTTTACTATATAGGAAGTAAATAGAGCTAATACTTAAGTTACTTTTACTATTATTTTTTCTAAACCTTATATAAGAATAATTATAAAGACTAAGGCTAAAGCTATATATATAAATATATTATTTTATTCTTTATATTTATAGCCTTTATTATACTAATAATTTAAGCTTAACTAAAGAAAGCTATTATTAAATAAGCCTTATAAAACTAGTAAAACTATTAAACCTAACTAAGATAATAATATCTATAGCTTATTACTAAGGTAGAAATAATAAATATAATAATAATCTTTAGTTAATTAATTAAGTAATAAAAGGATTAAGCTAAAAGAAAGAGAAAAGGAAAGAAAAGAATAAAATAGAAAGTAATAAAAATAAAGAAAGGGAAAGTAATAGAAAGGAAAAGAAGGGTAAAATATATAGAATATATAGAATATATAAAATATATATAGTAATATATTGAGTAATATATTCTATAAGTATTTTACTTAAGTAGAATAAGATTATATTAAATAGTATAAGTATAAGTAAATAATATAAATTTAAGTACTTTTTAATAGAGAAGTATCTTATAAAGGGATTACCTAAGTTAATTATAGTAAAAGTAACTTAGTATAATATTTATATAATTTAATATTAATAAATATTCTATATAGTAAGAAACTTTAAGGTTTAATTAAGATAAGAATATTAAATAAAATAAGAATATAAAGAAAGAAAGAAATAAAAGTTAGAATATAGAAAAAGAAAATAGTATAAAGATAATATTTTTACTTTATTAGTAAAAAATATAGTTAATATAGACTAAATTAATAATTTAACTAAAGCTATTAATATAAAAGTAAAAATACTCTAATAAAACTAAACTTTAAATAATTACTAAGAATTTAATTAAGCTTAAACTACTTTATAATACTAAATCTTATACTTTTAGATATTACTTAGCTATTAGAAATAAATTTAAGTAAGAAGAGTTATTATAATAGTTAAGGTAAGCTAAGGTAGGAATAATAAAAAGGTAAAGATTATATTATTACTTAGTATTAAATATTAGTAAAGGATAGATTACTTTACTCTATTTATTCCCTTCTTATTTTACCTAACTGCAAGGCTGCTATCATTAAGCAGCAGCACTAGCCACTTAATAACCGTTTTATGCGCAGCCATTAGCTGAAATCCCACGTGCATAGGCCGCCGCAATCCACTGTACAGTCAGCGGCCACTTAATGACTATCTGCTACTTAATGACTAGTCTATAGCTAATAGGAAGACTACTTACTAAGGGAAAAGCAGGGGGCATAAAGAGGGGGATAAAAAGAAAAAGAAGAGCCACACCTAGCTAGCATATAGTATAGTTCTATAAGTAAGCAAGTAAGTAAGTAAGTAAGTAAGTAAGTAAAGTTAAGCTAAGTAAGCAAAGTTAAGCTAAGCAAAGTTAAGCTAAGTAAGTAAGTAAGTAAGTAAGTAAGTAAAACTTAAAAAACAATAGTACTAGGCTAGCTAGCCTAGTGAAGCTATATAAACTAAGAATAGGAAGCTGCCTAATAGTAGTTAGCTATTATAGTAAGCTAGTCCTAGCTATAATACTATTTAGCCTACTATGCCCTTATCTGCTAAGTATATAGCTATACTATCACTAATATATAGAGCTATCTACAGAGAGAGCATACTAACCTAGATAAGCTTACTAGCTAGGCTTTCATATAGTACTATAAGGGGCAGGACCTATATAGGCTAGACTAGCAATAGTAAGAGGGCAGGGGGAGGAAGGTACTAGATTAGGCTATTACTGCTATTACTAGGCTATTAATCTACTATAGCTTCTACTGCTAATAATACCCTAATTTCCTCATAATTAACTAAAAGCAATATAAAACACACTACAGCTAGGTCTATTAAGCGAAGGATAGGCAAGCCTAATCAGGGCTCTAGTGCCTAGTCTAGGCCTAGACCTTCTTTACATAGCTATCTAGGCAATTCTTCTTCCCTATTAATATAGCTACTACTGCTACCACTACTGCCACTGCCGCCCTTGCCCCATCTCTAGCCCTACCTCTAGCCCTACCTCCAGCCCTAGCCCCAGGGATAGGGACTAAGACTAAGACTAAGACTAAGAAGTAGCAGGAGGCCTAGCTAGCTACTAGCATCCAGTAGCAATAGGACAACAAGTGAGATTAATAGTAAGGCATATAGCTCCGGATGCTAGAGGATAGCATAAGTAAGCATAAGGTAATTAACTGGCTATAGTGGGCAGGCTAGATTAATCACTTTAGTAGTAAGGACCTAGGCCTAATCTACCTAGCTAACTGGATGCCTAGGCCAGAGGATAATGCTACTCTCAAGCTTATAGTCAAGGCCCTAGACTAGCTCTTCTTTAGCTACTGCATCACTAGCCTATAAGAGATGCCCCTAATCAGCTAGCTATTCCTCGCTAGCCCCTATGCCTAAAGCCTACACAGCCAGCCCTTCAGCCCCCTCTAGGAAAAGACTAGTATAGACTGCTATCTAGGCTATAGTAAGCGGTTTCTCTGCTATTGTATAAGGGTCCTGCCCTTTACTGCCGCCGACCTAGCCGCTTAGCATAGCTTTTCCTTTACCTCTCTGCAAAGGGAGGACCTATCATAGCTCTAGGACTGGCTGCGAGAGATGGCAGCTGCTGTAGCCTATATGGGTCCTAGCGAGGAAGTGAATATAGCCTTAGAAGAGGGGGTCTTATAGGCCCTAGCCTGCTTCTAGATATAGCCACTGCCCTAGGATCCCTTTGCTAGCCTGCTATAGTACTTTATTACTATCCTTAGCATTAATAGTAAGACTAGGTAGCTATAGCTAGCTTACTACTTTACCTATGTTCTCACTGGCCTTATTTACATAGGCCAGGCTCTACTGGCTGAGGCTATTCTCCCTAACCGCGAATCCGCCGTCATCAAGCGGCGCGCCGCCCCGCAAGTCGCCGCTTGATGACCGGCGCCGCCGCCGCCCATTGGCCGGCGCTGCGACCGTGCGCATGCGTGCGCCCGTGCGCGCCGCTCGATGACTATGCGCCGCTCGATGACCGGTCGCTGGCTAATCAGGATATCAGGATAGATATAGGCTAGGGGGCTAGCCCTTTCTCCT